>JAOEHK010003880.1:0-10228 GCA_025447835.1 Labidoglobus nevermanni
AATTACATTAAATATCGTTTTCTTAATCGTGTTTTTTTAAATAAACTTATATATGCATTTACCGAATTTTTAAGTATATGTCTAAACTTGCCTAAATCAAAGTTTTGCGTCCTAAATACATGGTTTTTAAGGTCGAAAATAGGGCCTTTTTGGCTGTTTTTTTACGTCCTAAATTCCTCTCTCTATTGATCACCTGCATAAATGTAGCAGCTCTTGTAATGTGTAGCCTGGTCGTTGGGGTTCAGAGCCATGATGAAATAGCGATCGATTTTCCTCTGTTATCTTGTCGAATGAATAAGGCAGTAGCCAGCCAGAGAAATCAAAGCGAGCTTCGTAGTTTTCGGAGAGTTTGGCAAGCTGAAAGTCCGCATCTTTCATCCAAGCTAATTTATGCGCTTCAACAACATCCAAATGCATCCACTTCTCAAACATATCCTCATTGACGATGTCTTGCAATGTTGAGCAGTCAGCAATCGCAAATTGTTCGTCATTACTCCCGGATGCTGCTGGTTCAAGATGTGCTTTGTTTTCAGTAGCTTCAAATGACTTCTTCTGCAACTCCTGGCGACGATTCTTCAAGAAAGCGATCAATGCAGGATCGCACGTTGCAATAATCTCCTGTTTTCGCTCTGCAATCTCTTCTGGCTTCATTCTTCTGATTGCTTCGATGTTTTCCATGTTGACCTCATTTAGAATATTGCTTGTGCTGATATTCGCCGTAATATCATTCTTTGATGTACTTGTAGACTTCTCAGTACGTTGGCTATGCAAGGGATCTCTTGGAAGTGGCGTAGATCTCCTTCGGGGTCTTGGAAAACCGTCTCGAGCGAAGGAAGATGGTGCACTTACCTTAGGTGGATACTTTCTTTCCACGACACTGCCGATGTGTAAGGACGTTGGGACATCTTCGAATGTGTTGTCTAGGTGATATTCGATCGCAGAAACATTCTGGGAGACTTCTAGTCCATCGGATATTGGAAGTAACCTCGAATTCGAGGATTGGGATGTTACACATGCAGCGGGCTTGAATTCCGAGTTCAATTGGTTCTTCACGAATACTTCTTGAAGTCTGAGTATATCTTCATCCGTTTCACTGATTTTGGGACGTTTATACATTGTAAAAACAAACTCTAAGCAACAATATTATGATTGTGCATAACCTTAAAAGGGTTGTGACAATTGACAGATGACAGCCTCGATACGAAAATTCAAATTTGCGCAAATTTCTTCCCTATTTACTTTCTCTTTAATTTAAATTTAAATAAATAAATGCAGACAAAAATACACAAAGGACAATTGTATAACGGCAAATAATATGTATATAATTTATAGACGATAATTGATAAGTTTTAAGTTGTTGAAACTTGAATTATTGTTTTGCAGGAAAAACTATAACAAATATGAATAGAAAGTCTTGTAGAAAGAAAAGGACTGTAGCGTCATTCAGAGGGAAATGCAATTTCATTTGATACATTTTTAAATAAGTTTATAAAGTTAGCAAGCTATTTATACCGAAGTTATAAAATTATCTTTGGCACGGCACCAAAATAAATATGCCATTGCATCTGCGGTCTCTCATGCCAGTGCAATTTCAGGAGAAAAATGCAGCCTCCTTACAATATTATAAATAATATATTATTGTCTTACTGTGTGTTCTTGTTTTTGTGCTATCAGCGTGTATCTTCACGTCAAACGCATTTTGTAATCGGTAAATAATAAGTCTTAAATTAGAATAATTAAATTATATTAGCAGAAGATAAGCGAGCCCCGATATGAATATTCTTAATTCGCTAGGTGGTGTTTTTCATGAAGAAAATAGCGAAATGGAAATGGCTTTTAAATACGCAATTGCTCGCCACAATATGTACAATGAGCAAGTTAAATTCCGCACCAATATTCAGCGGATTTCGCGCACGGACACTTTTTCTACCTACAAAACTGGTAACGTTGTAAATGCAGGTCTACATTGATTCAAAAATGCACGTGGTTACTTGACCTTTCAGTTTGTAATATGACTGAGAGTGATAACGGCATTGTCGCCATTTTCGGACCGTCGTCCCTGCTCACAGGTGCGATGGTGCAGTCAGTCTGCGCCAATCTGGAAATCCCTCAAATACAGGTATCCTGGAACCCGAACGTGCCCACCAACCATCAAACCATCCTCAATATCTACCCGGATCATGATCTTATTGCGATTGGATACGCTACCATCATAAAAAACATGAACTGGCGTTCGTACGCCATTTTGTATGAGACCAACGAGGGATTGACGAGATTGAATGAGATCCTCAAACTAACTGATAGCAAGAACGAGCCAATCATCATTCGACAGCTCGAAGGAGGGCCCGACGCGGACCAGAGGCCTTTACTGAAAGAAATCAAGAACTCTACGCAATCGCAGATAATTCTGGAATGCGCTACTGAGAACATCCTTAATGTCCTTTGGCAGGCGAAGGAAGTTGGGATGATGGAATTCTTCTACAGCTACTTTCTCTCCTCCCTGGACGCGCACACTCTAGATCTACATAGCCTGGACACCAAAGCAAATATCACCACGGTTCGGATTGTTGATCCAGATAATCCCTTGCTGAACAACGCGGTCCTCGACTGGATTCAAGGCGAATCCAATACGAACAACTATATCACGATATCCCCGTTCAAAGTAACCACTGAAACGGCTCTAATGCATGATGCTGTTAATTTTTTCACATCCATTGTGCCCCAATTGCATCTCACGGAGCGAATCGTTCCGGAGGCGATGTCCTGCGCAGATACACGGAAATGGTCTGGTGGCTTCCGGATCAGCAACTTTCTCAAGATTGTAATTTACGGCCACCTCCTACGCTGGGCAATCGATATCCCTCACGCGTTTCCTTCTCCTTGTAGAAGCACATGATGAATGCCATCACGGGTCCAGTGAAGTTCAGTGAACAAGGTCGCCGCATTGATTTCACGCTGCAAATCTGCGAATTTACGAATAATCAATTGAGAGTCACTGGGATATGGAGTCCCGTTCATCCAGGCGCAATTAATTTCACACAAAGTTCGCATGAACAAATGCAGCACATTGTAGAGAGTCTGCAGAAGGTTGAAGTGATTGTTTCCTCCAGATTGGGACCACCATACTTGCGAAAGGTGGTGCCAGAGGAGGGTCAGGTGCTCACTGGGAATGATCGCTATGAGGGGTACTCCAAGGACCTGATCTATCACATTTCTCAGCATATGAATTTCACATTTCGAATAGAATTGACGGAGGATGACAAGTATGGCAGCTACGATAGCACAAAGAAGCGTTGGAATGGACTCATCAGAGACCTCCTGGAGCATGTAATAATCCCGTTCCCTATCCCATTTCTTCGATGACTAGGTTCTTCCTTACAGAAAGCACATTTGGCGATTTGCGATCTCACTATTACGCATGCACGACGGGCTGCAGTGGATTTTAGCATGCCTTTCATGTCCCTCGGGGTGAGTATCCTTTACAGCAAGGCGAAGAAAGCGGACGCGAATAAATTCGCCTTTATGGAACCATTCGGCACGGAGGTGTGGTTCTACACCGCCACGCTCTTCCTGGGTCTCTCCGTTATGCTGTACTTCATCGCTAGAATGGCGCCCGGAGACTGGGAGAATCCGCACCCATGCGACCAGAATCCGGAAGAGTACGAGAACATATGGGACCTGAAGAATTGCCTTTGGATAGTACTTGGGTCCATCATGACTCAAGGATGTGATATCCTTCCGAAGTGAGCATGAGCAGCATGGCGCAAAGGGCACTATCGTTGTGGACGTGCTTTCAGGGGCATCTCAACCAGATGGGGTGTGTCAATGTGGTGGTTCTTTTCCCTCATTATGACCAGCTCCTACACGGCCAATCTGGCGGCGTTCCTGACCATGGACCGCATGGCTCCTTCGATTGACAGTGCTGAGGCGTTGGTGAAGCAGACCAAGATCAAGTACGGCACCGTGGACCTCGGCTCAACGCAGACCTTCTTTCGGGAGTCGAATTTCACGACGTACGCCAGAATGTGGACGCAAATGGAGTCGGCGCGACCGAGCGTCTTCGAGAAGACGAATTCGGATGGCGTAAAGCGCGTTCTGACCACCAAGAACCAGTTGTACGCCTTTCTGATGGAAAGCTCCCAAATTGAGTTCGAGGTGCAGAAGAACTGCGACCTCAAACAAGTCGGTGGTCGCTTGGATTCGAAGAGCTACGGCATTGCGATGCCTATAAGTAGGTTTTCCGCTGTCCGGAATATACATTCAGATCAAATATGCATCCCATTGCAGACTCTCCGTATAGAACCGCCATCAATAAAGCAGTCCTCAAGCTGCAGGAAGAGGGCAAACTCAACGAATTGAAGAATAAATGGTGGAAGGAGAAGGTGGATATCGAAGTGCCCTGCGAGAAGGGCGAGGAGCCTTCGGGAGCAGATCTGCGAATGACCAATGTAGGCGGCATCTTCATCACCCTAGGAATGGGCATCGCGATCGCTTTTCTTCTAGCGTTCGCCGAATACTTCTGGAATGTGCACAACATCGCTATAGAGGAGCACGTAAGCAGTATTTGGATTAACGACAACAGGATAAGTCCGACCACCATATGGCATCCTTCCAGATCTCTTATTGGGATGCTCTGAAGGCAGAAAGCAAGTTTGCCGTGAAATTCTGGATCACAGAGAAGCGCGTCAAACCAAAGCTTTCAGAGTCGTCATCCAGAGCATCGAGTTCGTCGGCGTTGAGAGAGGACGCACTCCGAATGCAGTCGGCTACTTCGGCATTAGAACTAAGTAGCCAGCAAAGCGCTTAGCCGCTTTGAATCGTCCGCATTGCGGCGTAAACAATAGTTTTATTTAGATATTTGCGGGGTCGCAGTAGAGTAGGTCTAAAACGGTGCCACAAGAAATTACTTATTGCAAGAAGTAAATGCACGCACGCAATCATTTTATTTGGCATCGAACAAAAGCATTCTATGAAAATAAATGCGCTGCGTGGGAGGCTGACGTCCGGAAAGTTATTGTAAAGAGAACTGAATTCGCGAGAGCACTTTGAAGTGGCCTGCGTTTGCATAGACTGTGAAATTAGTTGTTACTTTGAAACAGTAATAAACGTGAAAAAAATCTTATTGCGCAACTGTCCCTTGTTTGCAAATGCTTTCTATCCCTCTTGTGCTTATCTGTGCATATTTTGCCAACGCCAAAGATGTCTTCACAATTGGTAAGAAGATATAATCCACTAGCTAAAACATAGTTTCTCAAAGTGGATGCCGCGAAACTTTTGATTTTATTACATCTACTCACTGAGGTACCAATCAATGTGCCATAAAAGAGCAATAGTTTTCAAGAAAACCTTATAGAACGTCATTTAAATAGATTTTGGGGAATTCTAAGCAATTCTCGGTACATAAGCGGGCAACATGAGAGTATTTGGCTGACCATAAAGAGCAATAACTCATTTCCAGATATTCCTAGTACTGAAAGGTCGACTCCGAATTTTGCGAATCATGGTCAGTCTTTATCTTGTTTCTACTACACCACGTCTTTCAACGTAGATCATTTTTTGATACGAAAACTTAAAGAATTATGATAATCGTTAACATCAAATTCCCGAAAATGCGAAGCTCGAGAAATTCACGGGTATTCCCCGTGCTTGTCCGTTGCACCTTGGCCTTGAGGGGTGCCGCGAATTGTAGTTTTATGGCTTTGGGGTGCCGCGAGTCAAATAAGTTTGAGAAACACTGAGTTAAAGCAAAGAACAATAAACTCTCAATTTTCCTCTATTCTTGACTCTCCGCGTTCAATTACTGACTCCAGTCCTTTATAGGTCTTATTGTACTTCTCCAAGTTTTCCTTCTATTAGATCCAGCACTGGCACACCTAGTCTAGTTCTCCATATATGCTTAAAACTGGGATAGCCAACCCAAATGGGCCGCTTTGATTAAATATGAATACACCACCGGACAAGTATGGGGAATACCCTTGGGTCGGCCACTGCCAAACTCTAGAATTCCCCGAGGTTGTCCGTTGTACTATAATGGAAAGTCCAGGCTATCCTTGGCCACGTGTAAAGATGGAGAAGACCCTGGTGGTCCTTACCCACGTCGGGTATTCCCCATCCTTGTTTGTTCCGTTCCGTGGTCCGCACAGACATTCAACCCGCGGGCCATGGGGGAGGAACCAAAATTGAGATTTTGTTACAGGTGGATTATTTCATGAAGACAACTACCAAGCAGAAATGGCATTCAAATATGCCCTGGAACGACACAATATGTTCAATCATGACGTCGAATTTCGAGGACACATTGAACATGTTTCCAGATCTGACTCGTTCTCTGTGAGGAAAGTGGTCTGCGACATGGTGGCACGGAAACGAGGTATAGTGGCCCTTTTCGGGCCGGAGTCGAAGAAGACGTCGCCCATGGTGAGATCAATTGCGGCACACCTTGAGCTGCCGCACATTTCAACAAACTTCTTGGAGAAAACTTCGTACACGACGCAAACTGCGCTCGAAATGCATCCGGATCACGAATCCCTAGCCGCTGTGATTGCAATCATCGTACAGAACTTGAACTGGAAGACGTATATGCTGATCTATGAGGATAATGAAGGTTTAGTCAAGATGCAGGAAGTCTTGAAGCTATCTGGAACTGGTTCTGCGCCGGTAACGGTTCGTCAACTGGACGCCTCACAGGACCAGCGACCATTGTTTAAGCTCATCAAACAGTCTGGCGAAACGAATATTGTGCTCGATTGTAAAACGGAGCATATCATTGAAGTCCTGCGTCAAGCGAAAGAAGTCAATATGCTGGACTATTTTCATAACTATTTCATTACCTCATGGGTAGGTGAATGATTTCTGATTTTCATACCAAAATTCTGGCAATTTATCTAGGATGCTCACACATTGGATTTTTCCATTTTGGAAACGAGTGCGAATCTCACGACCTTCCGCCTCACAGACCCTCGCAATCCTGTGCTACAGAACACGGTCCGCGATTGGGAGATGGGCGAATTGAATCGAAAGCAATTTCTGAGCATTCCTGCCCACCAAGTGACTGCCGAATCAGCCCTTATGCACGATGCTGTGAACTTCTTCATGACTGCGTTCAAGGAACTTCATATTACCCAACCCATCAAAGCTAAACTGATGCATTGCGAAAGCAGTGAAAAGTGGGAGCCTGGATTCAGGCTTGCGACCTATATGAAAGTGGTATACCTTTTCCATGCCACCCAAAACTATAGATTAACCATTTACATTTAGCGTCCGTTTACAAATGCGTTGACTGGGACAGTGAAATTCAACGAATGGGGCAAACGTATTGAGTTTACTGTCCAGATCGTAGAAATCGTTGGCACACGAATAGAATGTTCAGCGACTTGGTTTCCGGAACTTGGCAACCGCTTAAACTTCACGCGTAGCGAATACGAACAAATGCTGCAGATCGTTGAAAATCTCTAGAAGACAACGGTCATGGTGTCGTCGCGAATAGGCCCACCATATCTCTTCTACAGGCAGCCACATTACGAAGGGGAGGTACTGGAAGGAAACGCACGTTATGAAGGGTACTCCTTGGACTTGATCGACGCTGTTGCCAAGCAACTAAACTTTACGTACACGTTTTTCCTCACCGATGATGGAGCCTATGGGAGCTACAATAAGGAGACGAAGAGTTGGAATGGACTGATTAAAGATCTGCTTGACCGGGTACCTTGACATTTCCACCAACTAAGCTATTCTTATTGGGTGGTCCGTTCTCTAGAAAGCGCATTTAGCAATTTGCGACCTCACTATAACTCATGATCGCCGACAAGCCGTCGACTTCAGCCTTCCGTTCATGAACCTTGGCGTGAGTATTCTCTATAGCAAATCGAAACCCTCCGAGAGGAACATTTTCGCATTTATGGAGCCCTTGGACACACACGTCTGGATCTACATCGTTTCCGCGTACATTTCTGTCGTTCTTATCATTTACCTCATTGCGCGGATGGCGCCTGGCGATTGGGAGAGCCCGCATCCGTGCGATCAGAGCCCGCAGCAATTGGAGAACATTTGGACGTTGAAGAATTGCCTCTGGTTAATTCTGGGTTCGACCATGTCACAGGGCTGCGATATTTTGCCAAAGTACGCCACAATCATGAGATCAGGAAGCAGCAGTGGGGCAATCGGTATCTCTTTCAGGGGAATCTCTTCCAGAATGGCAGCTTCCATGTGGTGGTTCTTTATTCTGATTATTTCCTCATCATATACAGCGAACTTGGCGGCGTTCCTCACAATGGATAAAATGGCACCGACCATCGACAGTGCGGAGGCATTGGCCAAACAGACCAAGATCAAATACGGAACGGTGGACGGCGGCTCCACGCAGACCTTCTTCAGGGAATCGAATTTTTCAACGTATGCTCGCATGTGGACCCAAATGGCCTCAACAAAGCCCAGCGTCTTCGAGAAGAATAATGCTGATGGCGTAAAACGGGTGCTGACGACTAAGAATCAGTTGTACGCGTTTCTCATGGAAAGCTCACAGATTGAATACGAAGTAGAACGCAATTGTGAGCTGAAGCAAGTCGGCAGTCGTATGGATTCCAAGGGATATGGTATTGCTATGCCAGTGAGTGAGTACCTTTAACATTAAACTATGTAATAAGAATTCAAATTGGAGATTTATATTCGCTTTCGAATCATAGATTCGCCTTATCGAAGTGCCATTAACAAAGTGGTGTTGAAAATGCAAGAGGATGGCACCTTAAGCTTGCTTAAGAAGAAGTGGTGGAAGGAGATGCATGGGGGCGGTGCTTGTGATGTGGGTATGACTTCCTGGGCAATAACTATGAACCTAAGTCCTCCCTAATTGGCAGGATGTCGATGAGGATGGAGGGTCGTCAAACGAATTGAAATTAGCCAACGTAGGTGGCGTGTTCCTTGTGCTGGGCGTCGGAGTTTCAATCGCTTTCATTTTCGCAGTCGCTGAATTTGTATGGAACGTTCATAAGGTTGCGCTTGAAGGGAAGGTTGGAGTATGGCAATGAAAGCATGCACATGCTTGATGCTATCTGAATTCGTAGATATCGCACTGTGAGGCCTTGAATGCGGAATTTCGATTCGCAATCAAAGTGTGGATCACTGAGAAGAAAACATCGCCAGCATCCGAGCAATCCAGCCCTTCGTTTTCCAAGGAGAATGGCGATTCGTGTACTAGCTGCGAAATAGATTCGAGCAAGAATATCAGCCGATACCCCTAAAGTAAATTGAAAGAAACCTGGGAAATGAATAGAAGTGGGTTGTAAACGATACAATATTTATTACGCCATCAATTAGATATTGAAAAGTACATATTTTGCAACTACTTTTGCTTGAAATAACGAATTATATTTTGAATAGCAGCATTAAGGGCATTGAAAGTCCACAACAGGCACTCAATTATTGTTGTTGTGGCACATTCCTATCAATTGATTATCATATTTTACTTGATTGAACATGGCGTTCATTTCGTCCAGCTTAATCGTACTGTTATTTAAGAAAGATTCAATGTTCCGCACCAACAGACTTAAAGCCAGCGCATAATCTCTGCAAATGCCGTCATCTTCTGCCCCTCCTTCTTCCGTCGGATCGAAATATCCTTCAAGGCCGGCAGTCGCAATCTCAAGAAGATTCACACGACTTGAAGTACTGATATCCAATTCATTCGCACTCCTTCTGAAGAAACGCCGTGCATTACTGTCAGAATTCATATATCCGTAATAGTAGTTTTGATCAACGGAATTGTCATTCAATGGCGTCGAATCAACAGCAACATGGTCATAACCAGATTCCTTTGAGCTTCCACTACCATCTCCACTGTCCACTCTCGAAGCGCTATTATCTCTGGAGGCAGCTTCGCCTGGACCTGGTTCCGGTAATTCACTACCAGCGCGATCGCTATTGAATCTCCATCCAAGGTTACGCGGGATAAATTGCACTTTATCCGTTGATGGAAATGATTCACTGGAGGCCTCTTTCCACGGCGTCAGATCAATAGCAGCTTCGCCTGGACCAGTGTCCTGTAATTCACTACCAGCGCGATTGCTATTGAATCTCCATCCAAGGTTACGCGGGATAAATTGCACTTTATCCGTTGATGGAAATGATTCACTGGAGGCTTCTTTCCACGGCGTCAAATCAATAGCAGCTTCGCCTGGACCAGTGTCCTGTAATTCACTACCAGCGCGATTGCTATTGAATCTCCATCCAAGGT
>JAOEHK010003891.1:0-14481 GCA_025447835.1 Labidoglobus nevermanni
CATGTTAAAATGACCCCGCTTAACGCTGTTTCGTTTAACGCTCAGCTGTGCTGGAACGTATCCCGAGCGTAAAGCGGAGTCTTAGTGTAATTAATGCTTTGCAGTTCACTTCTTTATTAGTTTACTCTTTCCTGCACTTTTCTTGGTGTGTATCGCCTTTATTCTGAGTTCACGTTATGTTCACTTTGATGTATCAGATTTAGCCATATCGCACTCTTATCTTTGAACTACAATACTATATATATCCCTTCAATGTCGCAATGTAGTGCTGGAGACATTTCCTGGGAATTATACGTACTTTCCGTGCAATTGTACATTCGCACAGTTGTAATGCCCCTTGCGAGATTATCTGATCATCCGATATGCTTCAGAGTGATCCATATACCTCCTTACCCTCGTATATCCGAAAACATAATTGGGAGCACCTATTTTTCTTCTTCTAAGAAGTTGATATAGGTAGATTCCCTATTCGTTTTATTGTCGATTTGTAATCCCGTGCACGTTGTCGACGCCTTCGTTTATTCTACAACTATGCGTGCACGTCCAGAACAACGTGGATTATCCCCTGCGCGGCTTTCTATAAAGATGGAACCTGAGAGTCGTCGTCGAAGCAGAATACGACGAAATTAATTAATTTAGATGCAGCCAGTGAGCGAGATCGGCCTGTTCGCTAACGTTATGCGTTGTAGGAGTGCAGTTTACATCCATACGCGCAACAAACAGTAGTACCAGGTCGGTCGTACCTCTCGCCGCCCTTATCCCGACAGCAAACACACAAAATACGCGCGAAACATACGCAATTTGCGCGCCCGCGTTCCAAGCAGCGCCCTCTTCGTTTGCACAATTTGTAAAATTCACAACAAACTCGAGGAGCGGCGGCGACAATGCGTGTCGGGAGGACGGCGGCTCTGAAACTCGCGCAGGAGAGCAGCAGAGGGCGAAAAGCAAAGGACAAGCTCAAACATTCGCTGCAAATCCGTGCATATCGCGTTTCACGTTCATTCAACATTCTACTTCCTTTTGCTGCGCTCATGGATGGCGCCGTGTACCAGTACGGTCTTAATAATTTAATTAAATTTACCACACTACACTAATAAAACATTCGCCCCGCAAAGAGGGCTTTTCATTAGCTGCCTGTACACTTTCACATCGCATAAGAAGAATTTGCTTTTGCTATCTTTCAACCACTTGCGTGTGCACACGCCAAGCGCGTCCGTAATTCTAATGATTTATGCGCGCCGGGTGATAAGAGGCGACCATTTTAAGGCTTTCCAAATGATTACGTGTAATTAATTTTCGCCAATTTCAAGGATTGTTTGCTTCCCAGAAATGAGGCGTAACTCACACTGATTGAAACTCTTACAGGATGAGCTAATCTAAGTAATCTTCTATATATATATAAATGAATGTATGTTTGTCCGTATGTCCCTCTGTATGTATTGGATCTCCTCCTATAATACAAATACTTAGAACGAAATGAAATATTAGACATGTTGCGTGTACTCCTGGGACAATGTTAAACAAAAGACAATTAGAAAAACCTCATGGTTCGAAAGTTATAGCGCAAAAACCAACACTTTGCATGACAAACGGCACTGCAATAGTGCTCGACGACGATCTACTGCGCATGCGTCTCCGTCCGTTGCCAAACAGCGATTGTGTACCGAACGAATGCAAATGGGACTACGGGACTGAGATAGCTGAGCAAGACATTGCTGTATTAACCGGGTAGATGTGCAAATAATAGTAAAACCCAAGCAACGCTCGGAACTCTACTAGCACTAGTATTTCGCAACTATGAGGTAGATGCTAGGAAACTAGAAAAGGCAGCGGGACATCGGATTCGTAAAAGTTAGTCACTTGCCGCAGGCACAGGTGGATATATTGTATCGGGTAAAGTATAATAAGAAAGATGTGTAAGCATGTTTACAGCGCTGGCAATTTGAATGGTTTGCCAGGGACAAGAGAGCAACAGAGGGTTTCTCCTCAGTTTAATTCGAGACTAGAACTCAAACACAAAGTACAACTTTGATATGACGGATGTCGGATTAGTAATGAATTGTTTGATGACTTGGAGGAAGGTTTAAATTCCAAATAATGGATGACGCATCAATCATGAGATCAGAATGCAATTTCATTCCCATCCAATCGCATATCGCTCATGTTAAAATCACAGCATCTAAGGGATCTAAAGGATTCCGACGTACCCAATTGTATTTTCAATTCCTACACATCTCGGTTGCTTATGTATGATCAAGTGTTTGTCATCCGATATTTTATAGCACGATCTCTCTAAAAATCGCGCAAATAATAGCTCAATGACGTATTGTTATCAATGCTGGCAATATATACCAGTAAGCTGAGTGAGTTAATTTACCGTTCGTCAGCCAAGGTCCATCGGATAAGCGGGGAATACCCGGGGAACATGGCAATTATAATTATAGGTCACAGGAACTTCTTATATCAAATCTATATATTTACTACCCGCTCTATCGCACTTCGCAGTGAAGGGTTGCGTGGTAGAACATACTGCAACCACGTCTTTTCAGACCCCGTACTGTCCTCTTTCCACGGGCCGCTCGGTAGCATTTTCGTATTTTTACGACAAAAGGTAAGATTGCAGAACATAATGGATTTTAAACTACAACGCTCTGCCGGAAATTGAACTCTACATTTCCGGTGTCGCAACTTGCACTTTGTACGTTGACCACCCGCCTTCCGAGCGGTTCGTATATCATCTCTATATATAAAAATGAATCTATGATGTGTGTATGTTCTTGATTTACTCCGAAAATACAAACAATTCGATGGAAATGAAATATTAAGCACGTTCCGTGTACTTCTAGGACAACACTAACGCAAAGGAAAATTCAAGGAAACTCATGGTTCGAAAGTTATACGAAAAAAACAACACTTTCAGAATGCAGTCTACTGCGCATGCTTCGTCGTCCGTTGCCAAGCAACGATTGTTTACCGAACGAATGCGCACGGGAATGAATTCTCCATGCCATATCAAGTAGCCTGAAATAGCGGGACACGAGACTGCAGTATTAACCGATTGCTAACAGGTGGACGGGCAGAACACACGGACGGGAAGATATGCAAATAATAGTAAAGCCCAAGCAACGCTGGGTACTCCACTAGTATGAAATATAAATGTTTCAAAATTTCAAATTAAATTTTCCAATTCTTATACAAGATGTATCCAAGCGGTTTCTTATTTGCATTATTTCTTGTTTTTGTTTTGCATTTAGTGTATTCTCGATGAGCGTTGCACAAACTTGCGCAACTAAAAGTTGGGCGAGATCTTAATGCATCCCTTCGGTGGGACTGTGCCTTGCATAATGTGCGATGGAATAATGTGGATTAATACGGACTTTGTGCCTATGCAATTTGCAAACTTTGGTCCACTGTGCGCCGTTGCGTCGCTGAAAAATGACTCGACGAGATAATGACCTGGATGGCAATTATTAATTAATTAATTAAGCATGAGCAGTGCCGTTGTAGGTTTGCACAATTCGGATATAAGTAAGGTATGTACCGCTACTGCATCGATTTTCACCGTCAAATCTTTCCTATGTCGCCAACCGAAATTCGGTAGCAGGCTCAAGCAAGTCAAGTAAAACTCAAACAAAATTTCATTTCCTTCATTATGACATAAATAATTTGTGTGCTAACAATTAATAAATGAAATGAAATTCAAACAAAGACGAGAAACATTGCTTGGAATAATTTATGCCCGTACATTTGTCTCATGCGAACTCCATTCTGCAGAATTCTCATATTAATTGCTCAAATATGTTTAACTCGCAATGGAACTTATGTAACTATATCTTTTTTCTCTGATATCCTTGAAATACCAAATTCCTTAAATTCTAGATCACTTCGAAACTAGGCACAATGTGGCCAAGCAGGAAAAGATTTGAAGGTCCTTCAGTCGTCCAGTGCTATCGGAAATTTGTTATTGTGGACAACAAGTACACAGGTACATATTTGAATCAGAATTATGAGCGTTTGTTATCTTGATATGGATTACTCTGATTTTTATCATTCTTTGAAGTTATGCTCAAAATTCTGACTTGAATCTGCACCTGAGTACATACTGTCCACTATTTCACATTTCTGGTAGACCTAGGTCGACTGGGGGACCTACAAACCTTTCCCTAATAATACCGAATTTCGCAAGGTGCGAAAACAGTGATCATATACTAAAAAAGATATCTGGGTATATACGCCCAAAAATTGATTTCAAGCATTGACATGTAACGGATATTGTTGACAGTTTCTACCGGTGCTGTCGACACGTCGATATTTCGCCCTGGTCGCTACTAGCCGCTATAATATTCCCAAATTATCTTTACCAGTATTGCGCCACATTTACGACCTGTTTATGTGCATCAGCCAGTTGGGGAAATGTGCACAATTTTGTATTTTTTTCACATTTTCATGTGTTCCCGTAATTTTGCACAGCATTTCATCGAAAGTTTGTTAAAGTTTTACGGAGCATGTGCGTCGACGTCAATATAACATATTTTATAATCTATATATCCAACACCCCCAAAAGGGGTATAAATGGGCTAAGATAATAATATACTGCATATACTTTTTCGTGCAATTTGGCATTGGATTTGTGGCGAAGCAGAAATAATGAGAAGCTCCCGAACATGAAGGGTTTTCAGACGATGTCGTTTCAACAATCTTCCCCCAAACCTAGCCAATTAAACTTGAAATGAAATGTAAAATTAAATTATCCATTAATCATTAGTTAGCGCTACCCGCTTGAAAACAGGCAAGTATTTCAATCGAAAGACATCACAAAGATGTTAGCCCTAATTGCTCAAAGACGTATTTCACGTACGTGACTAGAACACTTGTGCTTCCTATACCATAATTGAATATCATATCGACTGCTCCATTGCGCAAACTTTGTTTCTACGATCGTTGCAGCAGTTGGGTGGGAATGTAACAATCTGTTGACTAACTTACAAGTGACAAAATCGAGGTTTGCCTCACTTGCTTAAAGTAATTTTCCCAAAATTGGAATATTGCGTTCATGATCTGGATCACTGCCATGACCGCCGTAACACTGATTGTCGTAAGCTATCAGGAGTCATACAATGAGAGTTTATAGTGACGAAAAGGTATCCGTAAAATCTGCTCCTGACATTCGGAGGTATTAAGTTGTGGGGCAAACAAGTCGACAGAACATTCACGACTTTTTTTTATAGGCGCACGGTAGATTTCTGCGGCGAACTATTGATACTTCAACGCCTTCGTTGGCATTGTGGAGTGGAAAACGAAGGGTAAAACAAAGCGACAATGTGATTGTGGTCGGTGCGCGTTTTTAGGACTCAACGGAATGCAGTTACGTATTGTATTCCCTTTCCCCTTCCTCTTGCTCCACGTGTTTGTAGAGTATCCGCAAATCTAGCATTTCCATAGAGGACGCCACTTTCCGAGGGGTAAATTTGATGTACACTGGCTTACTTCAATGGTTTACACTGCACTGATGCAGAAACCGGAAAGCAATATGCTTCAGTGTTATGTTGACACCAATAGACCGAGAAATAAGTCTTGACCGTGACTAAGGACTCGAATTGGTGCCTGCCAGTCACAATCGAAAAGCACGACAAGATTTAGTGCGCGAACAATACTACTACTGACTAGTATACTGAGAAAGCTAAAGAAAAACGATCGCTTACTATAGATCCAGTAAAAACTCGTCTACATTGCGAGCGTACCAATCCCCCTTGAATTGCTTTCCGCCTTGATAACTTTTCCTGTCCAATGCTGATGTTGCAGTGCCTTCCATAGACCGAAAGGGTTCTTTCGTTCCTGTTCGAGGGTCAAGCACTCGACTTGGGTCCAATCCGGCAGATGTAATGTACGCATTTGAATTTTCCGGGATACGTAGTTTATTGATATTAGCATGAGTAGCGTTAGTCGATAACATTTCTGAAGGGGTAGTTTCTCTAAGAATTTAATTGAAACAACGTTTATTTGATAGCTTTATCAATTATGCAGTCGTGCTCATAGGAAGGCTGTTTATTGAGATATGCCAATTTATCTATAAGTTCATTTCATCCCTATCCGGAGGTATTTTGCAAAAGCAAGCACTTGGAAACAAATGTGTGCCTTCATTTCTCGCAGCTGCTGTCCAATTCTACACGCAGATCGCTTAACGAAATACACAGGACAAGCCAGAAACGATCCGTGTCACCTTTCATCAATGCTGGCTGAATACCATAGCTGTAGTATTCATTTATTTTCGTTGCCTTGTGATACAAATAGCCAGCATCACATTGAACGCTTTTTATTCCTCTCTTCTTCGGCGTGCGTCCTTCTTGCTGCGCGCAAACTTGCACTCTTATTTATGATCGCTTTAGTTATCCCTTTTGTTGCTCTCTTATCTTTCTATATTCCCATCTTTTTATCCCCCGAATTCATACAACTTCCGCGTTCGCCCTCCCTGCCACTGATGGTTGGCACCACCTCGTCCTGCGCCATGTTTACCTTTGATATATGCATCTGATTTCTTCATTCAGTTGTGTCCTTTCAGGTTTCTCCATGCCAGATAAAACTCATTTCGCTTTAGAGCGTCTACTTGCTGTTTTATTGTCACTTCCCTGCATGGATTGTCCGGAATGCTACTATCAGTAACATCAATTTGACGGGTAAGTACATCCGATTAAAGCACTGGGCGCCAACCACATTGGGACCAGCTTTATTTTCGAAAATATTGCCACTAGTCGCTCTTTTCGGTATGGTTTTAGGTCTGCGGCTCGATACCAGGGCTCCCTGGGATCAACGATTACATAAGATACAGATGCAAATGCACAAAAGGGTAGACACGATCAGATTACAATAATGGCGGACTGATTGTGACACAGATGCAGTTAATAATTTACTGGAGTAAATAGATAAGCAGACATTACCCACCCTCGTTTCGCCCTTATTGCACACGAATATATATATATATATTCGGAACATTAAAGCAAATGAAATATTTATGCAGAATCGCTTTGAACGCGTGCATAAGTTATAAGTCGTTTACAGTTTGCTTTCAGGGTTGATGCGTGAATATCGTCAAAGAAATTACACCTCCTCAAGTGCAAATTTGCACCTATGAGATCGGAAATGAAAAGCGCAAATGTGGCGCGCTTGTTCGGCGATGTACAAGATGCTATTACGTCAGCTAACCCTCGGACACAGGGGAGGCAGGCACTTCAATGATATTAGCTCTGCTCTGACCGAAATAGCATTTAGTGTGTGCCGGGGATAGTTTTAGACCGAAAATGTCCGAAAGATAAGTTGGATAAGAGTTGATGCGAACTGTTTGGTGTTAAGCCGCTTATGTCGATCGCTCGTAGTTGGGGTGCTGGCTTCACTGTAGGAACTGAAGCTAGAGCTCTGTGCGTTAACGAAATCATTGGGCTTGCGTTCAAACAGTGGCCCTTCCTGTGATACCCGATTCGATTTCTGGTGTGTACTGCTTTTTTCCCCTTTTACTATCACCTCAACTGCACCAGGCTTTAATGCAAACCACGTCGAAAATTCATTAGGGAATTGCGTTAGTTGCCTCCAGAATTACCGCCAACTAATGTACTTTTAGAATTTCAGCTCAATTTAATAAGTAATTTACTGTTGCAATCTGCTGCTAATAAATGTGAACCCATTTCGAAGCCTTGTATCTTTCATTCCATCATGCGATCTATACAATTGCAGAAATCTCGTTGATCTTGATATATATACCATTCTGATAAAAATGCCAACCGAGACCTATTTTTAAATTGCAAATATTTCCCCACTTGTCGAGCTTTTTTGTGCTTTCGCCATGGTTTATCTTGCAAAATATATATATTGTCTACCGGCGTGTCCTTCCTGCGAAATGCTTCCTGCTGCCACATCATCGGAGATACATTTTGCATGTCTCGTAAACGTAGCTCTATCCTGCCCTGCTTTCATTACAAGGAGTTGATTAAGTTTTCATTACTAGAGGTTGGATTTTGGTAACATTGAGACCACATCCAGTCCCCCATCATCCAACAGGTTTTCCACACTTCTACATCATCCCATACTCCTAACTGACCTATGACGGCCATATTTATTTCGTGTTAGTATTGTTGCATTGATTTCATTTTCATAAAACCGATAGCGCCTTTGATCTGCTGGAATTGAGTTTTTTATTTCAATTTTTTCAGGAAACTACAGTTCAGATAAGATTGTCTTATTGCCCTATATTAGCTTTCATTTGCAGAAATTCGGGAAACATTTTGCGCTAAGAATATTCCAGGGGTTCTCCTTATTCCCATGATAGAAATTGAAAACATTTGCAAATCGTTGAAATTTGAAGATCTAACGTGTGTTTCCTCAATGCTACCGGCGAATTTCAATAAATTCCAAAATTAATAATGCAAGTAACATTAACATATTATGGTTATGAAAGCAGAACTCATTATTCAAATCTTTAAGTGGTCCTGCCGATGGTGAAGCGCAACGTTATGCCGAGCTGAGCCGGAACGATTTTGATGAGTTCTGAAAATCTTAAATTTTGAATAAAATTAGAGCTGTACAAGCTAGAATGAGAGCTGATAAAGTGAGGGCCATCTGGCAATCAGGGAGCAACGCGTCGGCCAGCGACAAGGGCAATAAGCTGATAAAATGTCACAAAAAGCTGAGGGCATTTTAATTTCAAATTAATATTTATTTATTGCAGCACCCAATTTCCATTCCATTCTTCATCTTTGCCAGGATCTGATTCAATAAGCTGTCGACGAATTCGGACGTCAAAGGCAACCATCAAAGGTCCGGTGCAGTTTTATTGAAACAATTGAGTTATAGAACAGAAGCCTTTAGTTATGAATCGACAGCGCATCCCAATTGATATTCTAATCATTGTATGCGCATAAATCACAACGAACACGACGAAAAAGTGTGGAATAAACAATTTATAGCTCACTATAGCCTCTCGGTTATTAAGCAATTAATAATGTCGAAGTGAGTGTATCCCTCGTCCTGCTGAGCATCAATTGAGTTGCATACAACAAGCCTCCAATAAAAATGATAAACGGTTTCGTGCTTCGCTAATCATTATTGCAGCGATCGCAAATTTACTGCTAGCGCACAGGAAAACAACTCAAACGCGTGTCAGGGGCGCCCCTAAATTGTGTTCGGAACAAATATAACGGTATCTGAAAATTGCTCATTATCGTGAATCAATCAGGTAGCTTAGCAACAAACGGTTGCTAAAGATTACAAAAATAGGCGATATCACCGACATGGCTTAGGGCTAAGAATGCTTAAAACCGTTACCGTTAAAATTTAACGTCTAAGCAAGGCTTAAATTTAAGTCAGCTAGAACGGCCCCTCAAACTCTACTAACCTAAAATATTCATAACAATTTGTTATTTCACGCAGTAGTGCAAGAAATTATTGGAGCAGTTGTTCCCAGTTCAACAAATATATGTAGTGACCATTTTAATTCAATGCCAGATTTATTGTTTTACCAACATTTTCGGCAAAACAGAGGTGGAGCTGATATTACTTCAATCTCTGGAAGAGCGATTGCAATACATCCATAATTTGAAAGTAGTAGTTCTTTTAGAAATTATAGTGTGTCTCCAATCAATCAATTATTGATTTGCTTGCGATACTACGCGACTGGGTGCCATCATCATTGGCACATTTCGGTGGAATGCACATATCACCCATTTGTCGTATAACATCCAAAGTAACAAAGAAAAGCCCAAGTCGACTTTTTCAATCTTGCTGCTTGTGTTTCTGCAAACTTATTTTAAGTTACTAAGTTAAAGGAACAAAATAATCACTTGTATTAGCATATTCTGAAAACAAAATTCAGGTTAAAGGACATTTTAAAGAGTCATTTATGTACAATCTCGAACTATGTTGCTTTCGGTTGGGGGAAGAAGTGATTAGGCGTTTTCGTTTATACATTTTTCGAGGAGGCAGACTTTCGAACGTAATAGTGATATGTTTATCATGATAATTTCGCGAAATTTGCCTATTAATCTGTCGACAAATCTGCTCAACGAACGCGCTATATTTATCCAATATCCACGTACCACATTTTACTACACTTCCTATTCATTATTAA
This sequence comes from Labidoglobus nevermanni, assembly GCA_025447835.1. NCBI lineage: Eukaryota > Metazoa > Arthropoda > Insecta > Coleoptera > Staphylinidae > Labidoglobus > Labidoglobus nevermanni. Next base: position 10,115 of record JAOEHK010003891.1, read on the forward strand.
ATTCGCATTCTGAATTGCAGTCATCCTATTCCGTGTGAAATTGGTTGTTTAAACTAGAGCCAGCTTATTGAAAATGAATATTTAAGCGGCGGCTTCAATTAAAATCACAAATAAAGCGAGTGCACGCGAGCGCGAGTTGCCCGAGTGCAAAATTATTTTGTTAAATGTTGATAATGCTGAATTCCCAACGCGTGTTCGGCACAATTTCTAATTAAATTGTGTTTCAATTGTTGATATTAACTTGCGTAATTTGCAGAGAGACGGGCTCCCAGATGTACGCAAAGACGCGTTACGCCTATTAAGTAATGACATTCCGAATTTCAATTGTTCTCCGGCAAGAAGCATTATATGGCCAATAAAATGTTCATAATCAATTCGGTTATACTACAGTATATATGCTGGCAAGTGAAATGTGCTGCTCTCATCTCGCATCAAGTTCTCGTAACCGAATGATGTAAAAACCTGGCCAATAGAACCTTCCTGAACTCCATTCTCCTCCTTGCTACAGCAACTCAGGGCATTCCTCCCCCCTCCCTTGCGCATACAGTTTAACGATGAAAATTTGGAATAGGTGAACGCAGTGGGATTTGGGCCGGTAGCTGCAGGATGCTATATCAGATGGCATTCTTAAATGGAAAACAAACATCTTAACGATTTTCCCCGCAACATCCGAGTTTGTTTTCATGATCGCAGTGAAGTTTATTTTACTTTAAGCAAACTCATAGTCAACTAGTTGAGTTAGCGAATGCTCAATGTTTTACGGTTATGTTAGGACGACATTTTTATATAAACTTTACACATTTTACTTTCTTATCACGACACGCGGTTACGCAGACAGCGCTTGGGTTTAAGCTGATAATGCATTATTAGCATGGCGCAAGTTTAGCCACATTTCCGTTGCATTCGTTAAGGTTCCATTGAAAAGATGAAATTGCAGCCGCATGCTTTCAGCATTTATTAAACGCCTCGTTCTTGCGTCGTTTTCGCTAGCTATGCCTTATCGTTCAGGGGTGCGACGTGCGAATCACTGGCATTCCACGGCTATTTGAATGCGATTCGTATTAGAATCGCGGTTTGCTCCTGATAGTCAATATATCCGCAACACGAATCCTCCAAATTGCCAATATTTGAAGAAAATATGTTCGACATCATCTGCTTGCTTATTACGAAAAATTTCTATTCATATCCTCATCCCGATCACAAGTTGTCGGTAGTACGATGGTGCAAACAATAAATTTCTTTCAGGGGTCTACACATTATGGCCGCAATTCGAGGATTTTCACAATTGTTATGCTCTATGAATATTTGAATTCAGTTATTTGTGCTCTTGAATAAAGCATAAAAATTCAAGGCTTTTGCTCGTCTTTTGCGGACTGAAATTTTTGCTTTTAATGCTACTTAAGGTGAATGGGCGAAGGCACTTCTAGACCATCCATTTGTTCAGCCTCCTTTGGAGAATTCTGCGTCACAATTCCACCGCTTACAAAAACAACACTTTAATGATACTTGCAATTATTTACTCCCAACGCTCTTCAAAAATTCATGTGAAGTGTGGAACTTTCGACATTTCTGATTATGCACCCTGTCTATTATATAATGTCCTCCCTCCAGCATCTGGCAGGTTGCAATAAAATCCCGAATCTCGTTGGCGACAGGAAGTGATGCATCAATTTCCCGACACTTTCGCCGGTTCTCTCTTTCTCTTTTCGGCTGCTTTCAATGATCATTAATTTCTTATTGCATTATTACAACGAATAAAATAAAGCGCTGTCCATGAAGACAGAGGAGAATGTTTAGCAAACGAGCAGCAAGTGACCTTTTGCCCCTCGCTCTTTTTGTACGTCTTTGTCACTGTGTTACCACTGCGAAAACATTCATCATTTGTCACTTGCTTTATTTACTGCTTTGCCTTGCTGGAGGACAGGACTATCGACAATTCCGCCACATGTTGGATTTGGGCATGTGCGGCGCACATTTTAAGAATTGATCGCAGGCGTCGTCGAATGAACCGGAATGCACCCAACCGCGACTTGGCATGTTCTTCATGTTAAAATAATCGAAAATCCAGCATCTTTTATAATAAATAAAGGAAACGTCCCGCGACGACCACCATTGCGCCTCATCGACCCTCGCATACATTTATGCACATATTTGAATCCTCGTGAAACTGTGAAAGCAGGCACCTTCGCACCCGTTAGCACACACTTCTAATTACCATGTTAATTAAAGGTCCCTTTCGCTTATCCTAGATCCATGAATAAGCAAACATGTTGACTGCGTTCAAGCACATGCCATTCGGCCGAAAAGTGCAATGCTTTTCAGTAGAAACGACGAGACGTAATCGTTATCATCCTGACGCTGTGAATATATGTTTGCCATTTTCTACACGTCGGGCGGTCACTTCGTACAGGAATTTTGCATGAAAATTGCACCAAGGGACTATTTATAGCAGCGATGTCCTTAATTTCAATGGCCAGTTATTGGAGCGTAGTAGCAGGTTGGAGAGTTATTGGATGATTATTAGCTAGTATCCACACTTTGGTGCAACTTTGATTCCAACCAATGCTAGCAATTTTATTTTAATGTTTTGCGCTCTCATTGTACATCTGGAATGAAAAACTACCTTAGGCGGACGTTACACCACCTGCTACAAAATTCATGACGAATGGGGCCGTGCAGCTTGCTCGAAGTCATAACCGAAAGGAAAACTAAAATAAAAGCAGTGTGTCCAAAGCAACCAAATAAATCTTTCATTGTGCAAAGAGAAACGCATGAAGAAAAACATCATTTTGCGCCTTTTCAATAGAAGGCAACGTAACTGGAATGCAGCTGGGTATAAATTCACAGCACTCCTGTTGCGATAACATCTGACTACTCGATTCGTTAACATGTGTAATTTAGCACCCGCAAGCAGCAATCTGCGGCTGCTTTTTCCGCCTTTAATGGTTATGGAAGGTAATCCTGCAACACCTAAAGTTCCAGTTTGAAAACGATCTGAATACGATTTACACATTAAACTATAGCAAAATTGACGCTTTTGCATTTCCAAGGGGATGTCGGTCATGTATTACCAAGCGTTGACGGCTGTGAGCATCTGGAGGCGGCGGGCAATTTTGTTGTTGGCAGCTTTTCGCCCTATTCGTTGTTTGCTCTGACATGATTTACATTGTGCGTAGGGGTAAATTGGTTTTGATGAACTCACTCTTCATCCAAATTTAGACACGCACTAAAAATCAAGAAAAATGAGACTTTTAGAAGTGTCCGAAAATTGCATTTTGTGCATCACAATTATATTCAAGATGTAGATATTGAAGATGTGGGCTTAAATCATCATGGCATATTTGAAATAATATGAAATATTTATTGAAAATTATGCCCTTGAAAATTATTATGTGGTCAAATGTTCAGTTGCAAAGCAGAAAGTCGTGGTTTAATCCCTAGCAGTACGTTGCAGACAAAAATCCTACGACACCATCTGCAACCTCAGAAATGTTGGAATCACAAATCAGAGGGCCAGTGTTATTAACGCCACACCCGAATAAAAGGTATAAATCAGTGTTTCCCAAACTATTTTGCCACGTAGACCGCTTACCGACATTGTTGGTATTCATGGACCCTTTAATGTCGAATTTTTGAAATTTATTCGATGTGTTAAGTCAGGATGCAGTGGACAAGCACTTGGAATACCCATCTTCGAGTATCGGGACCCAGGGTGTTCAGTGCCCAATTATTTGCTGTTTGCGCTCGCCTAATTCTATATTTGTGTATTTATTTGTATGTCGACTTTGGTCATATTTATATTTACCGCCTGTTACTCGCTTCTATCCGGCTGCGACCGGACAGGCGTCCGAGGCGGCCGCTGAGAAGTTACGCTGCTCAGTGGAGAGTCTGCCGTCCGCCTGGCAAGTGAAAATAGGTCAAGTACCTTTGTAGAATCATCATAATTTTGTAACTCTAAATATATAGTTTGCCACGAGGATTAAAGCGAAACAGTCAGCATCGTTTGCATCTGCCTGCCCAAGCAATTGAGAGGCCTGTATTCCGAGTCTTCAGGGTATTCCCGTGCTTGTCCGCCAGCACTGTCTATGGCAGAGGTCGGCAACGTTTTTTATGAAAAGGGCGCCATACTACATTAAAAATTAATTGACATCATCATGTCAAGAAGCTGTTGACATCAATTAATTTTTGATAATTCTTATTTGATTTTGCAACAAAATGCATGTATTCCATTGTTATTGTATGCTTTAATCGCCTATGCCGCTATTGTTATAATATTCAACATTTTAACAATTTTTCAATAAAAATCCGGCAACACTGTAAAATGTTCTTCAACGTTAACATTGCACTTGGTAGTAAGTTGTAGGATT
>JAOEHK010003902.1:3654-14480 GCA_025447835.1 Labidoglobus nevermanni
TGGTCAAATCCTTATAGATCTCACAGTAAGCAAAGAATCTAAGAATATTTCATCTTACATTCCCGAAATAAGGTAAGTCACTAATTAAAAATGCTGCTATGTTCATTTGAACGAATAAATCCAGATCTAACCAAATGGTGCCAAACACTTGGACCTATTGCCACCAAACCGGCCCATTATTTGGTGCAATGCCCATCAGAAGAGCACTGCTCTGGAATGTAATTCATCACGGCTGCCTCGGGTACACCTGGAAACTTTTGTCTTTCCTTCCGACTCTTGGATTGGGAAGCACAAAGGGAAAAATACTCAATTCTCCGATTCCACGTTTCAACAATTGCGATTGGTACTTGGTCAAATCCTTATAGATCTCACAGTAAGCAAAGAATCTAAGAATATTTCATCTTACATTCCCGAAATAAGGTAAGGAATGCTGCTGTGTTCATTTGGCCGAATAAAGCCAGATCTAACCCAGTGGTGGCACATTATTTGGTGCAATGCCCAGTACTGCTCTAACCTGACCTACGATATGGTGGTGCGCAATTAAATTGCGAGTAATTAACAACGGTGAGAGGAAAAACAACGGATGCGATGAGGGGCAATGCGATTGGACATAGAATGTAATCTCCTACCGGTGTTGCAATTAGAGGCGCATTTAATGCAAACGATTGGCAATTATTCATGGCGCCTGGGAATGGGCTGCGGCGGCGGAGAAGAATTTGCGCGTCGGATGCGAATGCAAATAAGACGAATGCACGGCCGGCTAATAAACGCAGCCGGACAGCAGACGGACGGATGTAATCCCTTCGGCTGAGGCATAATCCGACGCAGCAAGTTTGAGGTGGCGCCGGCCTTATCAGCGCGCGCTCGTCCCTCGCCGATGCCGTCCACTGATGACGCCGGCCGCTCTTTACCTACACTCCCAATTTTAAGACCTGTCGCGACGCTCTCCGCTGACTTATTGTTATTCCTCGCAGTCCTAAGCTGCACCAACCTTCACCAAGAACGCCGAATCGGCCACGACAACGCCACTCTTATTGCTTTCATTACAGAATTCCGAATTGATCACCAATTCTCCTCTGCTAATCACAATCATTTTCAACTGCGCTCACCATTCAACAATTTCGTTAATTAACTTTGAGCAAATTGTCAAATTTTTAAAAGCTTAAAACGCTTATAAGGATTCATTCATTTTTCTTGCTTTTTACAAAACAGTTCTTGTCACATATCGATTATCTAGAGTCTGTTATAGTTTTCGGGGGCTTTACCATCGAAATTCATCGAAATTTGTGCCTAAAACTATTCTGTCAACGATTTTTCGTAATAATTACCAGGATCAGGATCAGAATTATCATTACAAAATTGTAAAATTAATGTTTGCATTAAAGAATTGTTACAATGAAGATTTGCGCAAATTTGAATAGAAGTTAATGAATCGAATTAATTGTTAAACATTATTATAACAATTAAATTTAGAAATCTTCATTTTAATAATCTGGTTCAGCAACATAACCACCAACTCTTCAATCGTTAGTGGTTATCCCTGATAATGCTAAGAAAAAGTGTTTCAAATCCACAATTTTCAGAGATTTTATGCCTAAAACTGTTTTGATAACAATTTTTCTTAATAATTCAAGAGGACGATTGGCATAAACTATTCAATTGTTTTATTAAACAATTTAGCTGATAATTAAGATTAAAAATCATTTAAACAATTTGTTTCAGAAATATAAACATTAATTCTTCACATTTTAGTGCTTATTCTGGTTAATTAAGAAAAATACTTTTCACTCTATACTTTTTCAAAGACTTTAGCATGGATTTTATCCCCAAAACTATTTTGCCAACGATTTTTCTAAATAACTCAACAGGATCATTATCACAAAATTGTAAAATTAATGTTTGCAAGAAAGAATTGTTACATTGCTACATTTAACCAAATTTGAACACAAGTTAATCAATCTAATGATTCAATTGTTTCCTTAAATAATTTGGCTGCTAATTAAGATTCAAAATCATCATTTAAACAATTTGTTTCAGCATTCTTCAATTCTGAGTGGTTATTCCTGTTAAAATTAAGGTTTTATGCCTAAACTGTTTTATCAACAATTTTTCTTAATAATTCAACAGGTTCATTTGCATTAACAAATTGTTAGGGTGAATATGTATCCAAATTTGCGCACAAGTTAATGAATCAATTGAATTGATTATTTCAGGAAACAATTTGGCTAATAATGAAGTTTGAAAATCTTCCATTAATTCTTCGAATTCGAAAATTCCGATGGGTTTCGACAGCAAGACGTTAGATAAGCCGTAAATTTGATAAACGCATTGAATTGACAATATCTACCAAGAGGCATGGTAAATTATCAATGGCAGAGCGCTGCATTGCCGGTAACTGCCGTCGGCGCGAATCAAAGCCGTTTGTGCGTCTGCATCTGCATCTGACGTGGCTAGATCGTCGCTTTTTATTGCATTTCGTCGCGGCGCCGTTGGAATTTGTCCAGATTGTCAGGCGTTTCATTTAATTAACCGCCGCCGGCGCAAATCTTGACCGGAAAGCGTGACAGGCGCATAGACAGACATCCTCAGCGACATCGCCAGATGACGAAGAGGAAGCGATAAAGCAGGCTCGAAGCTGTCAGCCGCGTCACAACAACGGCAATTCGCATTTCGGCGAAGCTTTACAAGCCCAGCGCGTCCCAAACCCGCCCGGTCCGCTCGTCTTCATTCATCTCGCCACCAGCAGTCAGAGGTCGACTGCAAACCGCAGCGGTGTGGATGCTGGCCATCGATTGCGAAAATGGAGGGGGGAGAGGAGGAGGAAGAAGACGCCGGTGGACGACGAGTCGGTGGTGATTTATTAGGGTCGTCTGTGGCGCTAATGTCGTCGGTAGGCGACAGGGAAGCAGGCGCCGGCGTTTGCGCCACCATCGCAACAACATCCGCCTCTTCTGCCGGCCAGCAGACGCTCTGGACTGGTTTACGACGAGGACGGAGGGTGATTAGAATGCGCGACCGGTCGCCACTCAAACTTGATCACCTCCTAGGACACCCAGCATTCGGATGCAGCATTTTTCACTGCTAATCTCTCTCTAACACAACCTGGGCTTCGAATCGGCTAATCGCTCATTATTAGCGGGATTGTTGGAAAGGCCGCTTGTTCCGCTTATCATGATCAAGTCAAGATTCAGTTCTTGGTCGGATTACGGATGATATTTCATCAATAACTACAAACGCGGTTTGTGAAAGGTTCCTTTACACGAAAAAATTTCATTTTCATTTTCACACGGTTTTTTTGTTAAATAAATTAATTAAGAAATTCCTAATGAGTAATTGAGGGTGTGGGAGCATAGCTACTCGCCGTGGTAGGGCCGAAATGGCGGCAACCCTATTAAGGATACCTATTAAGGATACCATTTTATTGATGTTTTTTTGGAATTGCATATCTTTGTTTAAGTGTATGTTGCAATAAAAGGGTGAATTAAGCACATTTTGCTGTTTTTTTTCGATTTGCATGATGTTTGTGGAACTGATCTATCGTGTAAATCGAGGAATAGGTGTATAACCTTTTTGAAAAAACGCGTAATTGGCACGAGTTCCATAATTGCGAAAACGAACGTAGTAATAAACAGTTTTGCTATCATTAGGCTAGCAATTTAGTTGTCGTTGTTATTGATAAAGAGGAACTTTCTCGCATTCAACAATTTGCCAACAAATGGCGAGAAAGCTGTTGATTTGTGAATGTTCGCCGCATTTTCGTCGCGTTTGTCGGAAAAATGCGAAGCAGTCGGGCGGAATTTAAATTGCAAATCGCGCATGCACGAATTTCAAATGGTTTGCCGTCACCTTTGTCGCGCGGTGCGCGGTGCTCGGAAAAACAAGGCGCTGATAAGGAGCGGCGCACTAGTTTGGGCGCGACTAGCGATTAGCCATTTGGGCCTCGATCGCCACTTACTGCTTTGCGAGTCCATGGGGCACGCGTCGGTCAGCGGATGCGGATTCATGACCAGACTGGGTTGCACCAGGCCCCGATGGTGCACGGGCAGTTGGTGCATGGCCAACCCGCCCTGCTCTGACATCACCATACGAACTGCCGACGGTGGGAACTGGGCGCAGCGCGAAAATGGGCCTCGGGCGATGGCGCGATGGATCGATCGATCGATCGGGGTCAAGGATCACGGCCGACTTCCGTCATGCGCAGTGGCCTGAGCCCGGCTGAGCGCGGTGTGGACACGCACAGGAGCGGCAATCGAGGCACATCCGCACGTGACCGGCCTGGGCGTCGGACTGGCGGACGACCAGCGTGTGGGTGCTGGCCGCTCTCGTCGGGAGTGCGATCGACGAGCGCCAGGAAGCGGCGGGGATGCGGAAGGATAACGGCGTGCAGCAGGAACTCCCACGAAAGCGCACGGCGCGATTGGTCGGCGAGGCGCGATTTCGCCGCTCGACGCCGACACAAAATGGTCGGCAGGTAATCGATAGAACGGATCCCACCACGGGGGGACCCAGCGGCCCGTCGTGCTGCTGCTGCTGCGTCCGCAATCCGACGTGCTCCTCATGCACACGCTTTTTTCCGCCGCCACCGACCGCTCCGGCTTCTGCTTCCGAATTGCGCGTCCGATGGCCGGCCGCACGACTTTACCCGATGCATCCCTCACGTCTTCGCCGCCATGAATAAACAATGCCAAAAGGCCAACTCGCCCAACCTGCTTTCCACCGGATTTCACACGAGACGTGACTAAACAAATCCTACACTATTTATTCTTATTCGCCCTTTTCTAACGCCTCGCCCCGGTCGCAGTTGTCCTTGGAAATGTGCAAGGACGAGAGCGGATCATATCGATTCATACTTCACCGTTCATATTTAACGCTGATGAAGACTGATTACAGACCGACTACAGAAAATCACATTGTGACTTTGATCAATTTTCATCTTTTCTTATTTTGGACCTTAACTTAGTATTTCATTTTCCGTTATCAGTCATAGTGCCTTGGCCAAATCTAATGAACCCTCTGCAAATCTCTTTCTTGTGTCCTTTCTTCATTGTTGTTGGCGCATTTGGAGCGGTTCTAAACAGATGAGCGAGCCCCAGATTGGTACACTAAGACCCCGGTTAACACTGGGAGACGCTCCAGCGCATCTGAGCGTTAAACGAAACGGGCCATTTTAACATGTAAATCATACGGATAGGGGAACATTAGATACAAAATTAAGGAAAAATTCTAATGTTTCATCATCTAAGAATGACTCTTCATCAAACTTTTTAGCAAAATTTATATAGTCGCAAACTAGTAATTCTGTGGATAGATATCTTTGCTCCTCACTAGAATTCAATAGTTTCATATTTTTATGTACTTATTACTTAAGCTCCTCCTTCTAAAGACTCTGTGTCTTGTGAAATTTCTTCGAGGTCTTCCACATTTACTCCATCTAAGCCAGTGTTTCCCAACCTTATTTAGCTATGCCCCACCAAACGCTTTGAAAAATCCCTACGCCCAACCAAAATAAAAAATTATAGGTTCTACGATTAGAAATGATGAAAGAAACACACCAAAAATTGATTTTCATTTTTTTAAATTGGAAGATGAATTGATAAAGATTGTTTCCAATTATTCCGTGAAGTACACAATTTGCTCGTTTAGCCTGCTGAACTGCGACTCGAGAAGTTATTTTATCTGTGAATACCATGCGTATCGCAAATTGTTTGCAATTTCTGAAGCCAATTTCTAACCAACTCCTTATATTTATAGTACTTATTGAAATTTCAGAAGACGATTAGTTTTAAATCTTGCGCCAGTAAATTTTTAAGTTGCCTACCTTCAACAATAAAAATGCCCAAACACTGATCTAAGCCAATTTGTTTTGCAATTTCGACCATTTCCTTCATATCAACAGGAGAGTTCCTATTGTCCTCTCTTGTGTTACTTCATTCCAGAAAGACCTATGTGTTCTATTGCATCTAAGACCTTATACTTCTTCCAAAAACCTCTTATTGTTTGTTTACTAATTCTCGGCATGTTTGGATACTGCAGCGAACAAGCAAAACAAATGAATGATTAAGAAATTTGAAAATAATGTGGAAATTTATGTGAATGCCGTTGGCCAAATAAAAGAGCGTTAAAGCGAAACAGCGTTAAACGGGGCAGCGTAAAGCGGGGTCTTGGTGTATTTGCCGTGCGGCGTTGTCAAACAGAAGCGCGATTTAGGTTATTTGCACAAAGCGCGCGCGTGAGCGTGATGGCGCTGTGCGCTGGGATGCTGGGCGCGACGAAGAATCGCAGCACGGCGGCGACATTTTTCCGCTCAACTGCGCAAATCCGGAATAATCGCGGCTGCAAAGTGAGCAGCAACTGCCGCCTCGGCCGCCATGAGCACGCTTCGCCACCACAACACAACGCCTCGCATCCCATCGCCCATCAGCCCATCACCATCTTCATGCCATGCGGCATTAGGCACGCAGGGACGGATTAGCATGTCGCTGCCGCATTGGCCCTTTTGTCAGCGCGCGCATTCGCAACGCGAAATGATTATGCGATTATTGCTGCTCTTCGCATTTGCATCATCAATGGACGCATACGCTGGATGCGCTCCTAAGATGTCCATTTGCTTATTGTTGCACCACAATTAAAGCAAGATTCCCATGCAGGAGAAAGTTACCATCGTTTGGCGCCAGCTGCAATCTTAAGCCATCTTAAGCTCATCTATGCGAAATTCTTGAGAGTTGACAAGATGGCAATTGAGACAACCACCTCACCGACATCCGGTCGCTGCAATGGGCAAGAGACAAACGACAGCAATGTCACATTTACCGGACTAATGCGTCGCGTATCAATCAAGACATCTGCAGGCAAGAACAATTCTTTGAAATGCGTCTACAATCTGCAGATTGATCTAAAAACCGCGATGACTATCACGTGCCAAGTGGGCACCATCCGCACCCATTCATCCCCCAGATGCCAGTAGGCACTCGTGACACTTATGACAGGGTTGAAATCACTCGCTCTCTCTCTCTCTCAATCTTTCTCTCGTACCATCAAAGGAAAGGTATAATAAAAGGCCCAATTTGCAGTAATGCAGTTGAGATATGTGTGCGCCCCTCGCGTCTTTATTGGAGATGATGGAAAAGGCGGGCAGCGTCCGCTTCAAAGATGACAGTTATCGCGAAAAGAAGGCAAAGCGGCCGATAGAGCGTGAGGTGGTTGAAACAATAACTTGGGCAAGCCTAGACTTGGGCAAAAAAGGAGGAGGATTGATCGAAACGCCGGCCAACAGCACGTCAGATGGAAGCGGGACGGACGGCAAATGGATGGTCGTGATTTGCTCTTTTGCGTGCGGCGAATGCGACTAATTTATTCATCTCGGCGGCCATCATCTTGCCGCCGTTGTTGTTGTTGGCGGCGCGTTTTGTTTTCGCGATTTCGATCATTCACGTTCTGAATATGCATAAATGCACTTACATCCGATGACTGGAGATAACCCACACAACCTTCAGATTGATTTCAGTTACGACAAATGGAAAAGAAGAGCATTGTGCTTCTTGGTGTTGAACAACTTTTCAAGACTTCTACCCGCGATAGTTAATTGAGTTGGAAAGTCTTCGATCGGACGCATTTCTACTAATGAGTATTGGAAAATATTTGATGAGGCTTTGTTTACGTGTTTACTGCGCTCGCTCATCGAATGGCGAATTAAATGATTTCGATGAAATTTCAAATAAAATGCTGTTTGAATATGCTGCGCGCTTTGTTTTCGCCAAATTTGTATGCATTTGCAAAAATGACTAATTAATATTCGTAATTCGATTTCCTATTGTCAATTGAATGGAAAGTCTAAAAGCTTTTCTGTGTACTTAATCGACGTTTCAAAACAAATAAATATTTCGTCAAGTTATTGCATTCCTTGAACAGTAGTGACTTCTTAAACAATCTCAACTGAGATTCCAAAATCCGTAATTATTTCTACTCGTTAAACAAATACAAATTTTATTGCTTAATATAGTAATTCTAACCAAAATCCGATGCTTGAAAGGGCACATAAGACGAAGAAGAAGAGGAATCATTATTACATTTTCCGCATTTAATTCAGAATTCCTTGGTCCCATTTAAGATGTTGATAGAAAACTAATACGATTAATATTTGGACAAAATAATATCGAAAACTGACCTATACATACAAAGATAATCAACGAGATCAAATCATCAACTGAAATTCAGAAATTTGTATTTATTCCTATTACAGAATAAGAAAAGAAACAAACGATCGTATTTCTTCCTATTCACTAATTCAGAATTCTTTGTCCCTATTTAAAATTTCGAAGGAAAACTAATACGATTAATATTAGGACAAAGTAATATCGAAAACAGGACTGTACAAAGAAGGATCATCAACGAAATCCAATCAACAGCTGAGATTCAGAAATCCGCATTTATTTCTATTACAGAATAAGAAAAGAAACAAATGATCGTATTTCTTCCTATTCACTAATTCAGAATTCTTTGGCCCCATATAAAATGATGAAGGAAAACTAGTACGATTAATATTGAGACAAAATAATATGGAAAACAGGACTGTACAAACAAAAGTAATAAGAGAAATCAAATTATCAACTGATATTCCGAAATCTGCATTTACTTCTATTACAGAATAAGAAAAATGAAAGTATTTCTCTTTTCTGCAATTAATTGAAAGTTCGTTGTCCCTATTTAAAATTTTGAAAGCAAATTACGGCGAAACAGCAAAATCATAGAATAACTAGACAATGGTCAAAGTCAAAGACAATCGTCTAAGCGAAAATCCTTTTTTGGAAGCCAGCAAGAGCAACATAGACATCATGACAAGAAAGGACTCCTTGCAGGAAAAGAAGAAGAAGAATTGGAACAACTAATCCCGCCAAATAAGAAAGAGGTCGTATTGGAAAAATTCTTCAAATGAATTTCGGTGCCACGTCTTTAGTTCTAATATCAAATGACTTCTAGGCACTTTCTCTTGCCGATTGTCAGTAGTACAAGTGTAATTCATCTAATTTACTTCCTGCAGTTGTAAGGAAGGTAGTTGCAGGCGGGAGGCGAGTTAATTCGGACATCTCCTGTGTTATTAGTGTATTAGTCGATAATTATGATTCAGGAGGACTTCACAAAGCAAACGTCCATTCGTGTAAAAGCAAAGCGGCGTAAAGGCGGTAGAAGTTGTACGCTACTGCTGAGTGCGGCAGCGCTGTGGACAAGCAGAACGCCGAGAACGTGTAATTAGCGATGAGGGCTCCCGATATGAGCGACAGGCAAGTCACCTAAGTATCCTGCTAATTCAATCCGCCCCGCCGTCTAATGCAGGCCGTCAGAGGCGGCGAATGACGCGATAGTGCGCGCGCGCCCAAGGACAACGCCACATTTCTTCCAATTAGTCCTCGGGCGCGCACGCACCACGCCGGCAAAGGTGTGATAAGGCCGTTAATTCCATCACCATCAGCAGCGGCAGCCGCCTTGTTTCTCGGTCTCCGAGAGGCGGCCACCGCCAGACGCCATCAGCGTCCATCAAGGACTCGCTCGACTGGACCAGATCTGGGCGTCAGGTGCGCTCGCCGCCAATTTGCGCGCCAAAGTGGCCAATTTGGGGAATGGAACAAAGCCATTGCGGAAATTTACACGCGACGCCAACGAGGCCATCAACAAATGTGACTTTTCGCCGGCGCGCGCGCCCGATGATAATGATTATCAACACAGGAAGGAGTGCACATCGGGTGTCGCGTGCGCCACCGCGACACGTGACTGACCGGACTCTGACACGCTTCCGGTCGCTTATCGTTAGCGCGCTTTTTAGGCGTTGGGAAAGTGCGCAAGAGGGTGGCAGCCAGCAATAAGTGAAAAAATCAAACGACATCAAACAGGACAATCGAGTCGGGGGATGGCAGCCGCCACCACCACCGGAGGATGTTATTACTTATTGTGTACGCGTCTAATTTGCCCCGGCAGGTGTTGATATGATTGATTTTCCATCGATGCCACGCATGTCGCTGAGTTGATGAAAACTTTTTCGCAAATTATTGCCCATAATGACATTTCCCATCAGAAGGATAATTGTCAATGAATTACTATTATTACGTGACCGATAATATCAATTCAATAAGAAAATGCATTGGGGGCAAATTATTGCCAGAAGGACAGGCAGCCGAATGTGGAATGCGATGGTATTGGATAAGCACGACCATTGCGAGCTATATCCTATAATGGATGGCTTTGTAATATGTCAAAGACGTCCGATAAAATTGTCAAAGGCAATATTTCAACTCGCTCAATTAGTATGTCATTTACTGCAATGCTTCCATTACTCACCAATTTGTTAATGGCTCATTGTTAATAAAGATTAAGCAGAAACTAAAAGATAAACTAAAATTTATCTAATTCTTGATTTAGAACTGGTTTGATCAATCGATTATAAATTAATAAGTTTAAAAGTTGATTTCATTGAGGTATACCTCAACTTCCAAATCCTATCTTTAAATCACAGGACTTACAAATCCATAGAAAAGAGTTTCTCAAACTTTGTCAACTCGCGACACACCTGCAGTCACAGGAATACCTGTCAAATGATCCTCGTTACATCTTTCCTTATTCATTACTCATTATATAAGAATTTCCTTGAATTGCTAAACATCCTTAATCTAAAATTTTCAAACTAATTTGATTTGTGGCAGCACCACATGAAAACTAGGAAAAAGTTTCTAGTCCAGTGATGACGAACACTGTAAAATATTCTATAACCTCAGTATTGCGCGTAGTAGTGAGCTAAAGGCACGTGTTCGCGAGTGTTCAGTGATTTTGTGAAGCCC
>JAOEHK010003913.1:0-14479 GCA_025447835.1 Labidoglobus nevermanni
TATAATCAGACTGCCTGATGAAGACATTGTATGTCGAAACGCGTCGCAATCTGTGACAAATATATTCAACTTTTTGGTTACAAGTAAAGTTTCTGTGAAACCATTATTGTAATGCGAGCGACAGCGTGAAATGCGACCCTTTGCTGAACGACGCCAACTTGCAGGTGACGCTTTCCGAGAAGTACCTGGTGTCCGTCTGCTGCGAGTACAATCACGTGCGCAGCTGGCGCGTGACGCGCTTCCGCGGGATGATCTCGACGCAGCCAGGCTCGACCCCGGAAGCCTCCTTCAAGATCGTGTCCCTGGAGGCGGTGGAGCCGGCCATCAGCCACTCGGCCGCCATCGACTGCGGCCCGTTCGGCGAGCAGGACGACGAGCAGGTATTCGTCCAGAAGGTCGTGCCCGACAACGACCAGCTGTACGTCCGGCTGGCCAGCAACGGCAAGCGGGTCTGCGTCATTGGGGCGGTGGACAGCAGCACCGTGAGCGCGTTCTGCGTGCACGAGTGCGAGGGCTCCAGTCGCATGGGGTCCCGACCTCGCCGCTTCATCTTCACCGGCCACTCGAACGGCTCGATTCAGATGTGGGACCTCACGACGGCCCTCGACCTCTGCTACAAGACGGACGAGCCCCCGAACGGCGGGCCCAGTGCCGAGGAGCTGCTGCGGCTGCTCGACCAGTGCGACCTCAGCAGCAGCCTCTGCTCGACGCCCTGCATGTCGCCCTCGCCGTCCCTGGCAGCCGCCGCACGTCTCAAGTCTAGTAATGTCGCGTTCCTCAATCAATTGAATCACGACTGTGATCGCACTTCTAACTGAACCCTATGCGGAACTCATTCCAATTGGAATTGGGCACCATCAGATATTTAGAAAATTATTACTTTTATTCATTGTTTCACAAGTGTTCAACGTGCGCTCCATATTTATCAAACAACAATCGATATAAAGCGCATTACATGCTTTCAACAGCCCTTCTAAACTTCAACTTTTGGCAATGTTGCTGCGGGAAGAACTGGTGTGGTAGATTAATTGACATGCTCTAGTAATACTCGAGGGAACTCACCTGCTTGGGTTTCTGCTCAACACACAAAATCGTTGAAAACAAAGTTTCTTGTAACTGATAGCGAACGTTGACGAGATGTCAAAAACATTTCGAATATTCAAAGTCGTTATCAGTTGCAAGTGCGCAGCTATTAGGTTAAGATGGTAGAACGTTGTTATACCACTTCGGTTCAGTGAGTGGATTGAGAAGAAGGCACCATGCAACAAAGCCGAGACCAAAGACAAGGCAGGTGATTAGTTTCTGCGTTCGATGGTACTGCAGAATCTCGCTGATGTCCGGCAGTCCCATGTGGTTGCAGAAGGCGTGGGTGATGAAGATGGACGCCAGGTGCCCCGTCCGGTAGAACAGGTACGCCGAATACACGCCGTACGCGGACGTAAATGTACAATGGAACACTGCAAGCATTCATGAATCGCTAGTGAAACGGGCTGTTGTCTCACCCAGACTTACGCGAAGTCATGACGGCCTTCTGCAATTGCACCCCTTGCCTGACGCTGTCGAGCACGTGGTGGAAGTGCGCAGCCCCGAAGAAGAGCGGGCAGATGAAGACGGCTGTCAGCGGCTGGAAGCACTGCAGAAGCAGCGGCAGCATACACGATCGGAACGTGAACTCTTCGGAGAGCGGTGCCACCAGGTGCGCTCGTATCCAGACGACGTCCTTAAAGTTGTTGGCCCAGTACATGGGTTCTGGTGGGCGCGCTCATGTAAATACGACTTGATTTCGTGTCTACAGCTGCGGGGCGACTACCTGTGTACACCTTGTACAGCCCATTGACCATCTGCATGTAGAGCGGGCCGAGGAAGAGGATCATCGTGAGGAAGAGCGGCATTGTGAATGCTTGCACGAGTCCGCTGACGCGCAGTCCCAGGACGTCTAGAAAGGTCATCTATGATGATTGGCATGCGTTCGCTGCTCTCGCCGCCGTCTTGTTTACCTGCTCCAGCACGCGCTTATCTAACGCGGCGTAGAGGAACATGGGCGCAATGAAGAGCATCGCGAACACGCTGACGAAGCGCTTGAGAATGCTCTTCGGATGGTTCCTGCAACGAGGAGAGGAGAGTCCGAATCGCGTCCGTATCGATTGAACGCATTTACCTATCGTGCTGATACGTCCAGACATAGAGGCTGCCGACGTAGGTGACCGAGAGGAGAAAGCATGTCGCAACGGAGACGCCGCAGCCGAGGAGCGCATGCATCAGGATAATGACGGCGGCGAAGGAGTCGCGCTCGAAATCCGCGTCCGATGGCCGCACGAACGCACTGCCAGGCTAACATGCATCGGCAATCGCCTGGCCAGTCGAGGGCAGCGGCGGAGAGGTAGTGCAAGGATGACGCTAGGAGCACTGCCTGATCCTTGCGCATCCTGCCAATTCGGGCGTCACGTGACACGCGCGCCGCGCGCCCATTGGCGGCAGTGGCCGCCGCTGCGATACACATTCAATCGCTCAGTAGATGGCTTCAGTGTGAAAATGGCCGACCGCAGTGCTTAGTGGTGCTTCTTTGTTTCGGAACGGAATTTCACGGGCTTGTGAGCTGCTGCAAAGATGCCCAGCGCCTCGTTCACGGCCTCCCGGTCGTGCGTGCGACGATCACGCAGGAAAGGCGCCAACAGGATACCGACGCCGTCGCGAACGTCGTCGGGTAAGTGGAGCAAGTCGAGCGCTGGCATTTCGCATCCACTGGCTGCCCGTCTGGCCAAGATGCGAGCGATTCGCGTTGCGTTGCGCTGCGAGCGATCGGGCCGTGCCCGAAATCGCAATACAGTTAGGATGCTGCGATCGGGGTCGAGCGGACGACAATCAGGCGAAGCGTAGCAACGCGCCAGCTGCCAAACGCTTGGCCGCCTTCGACAACGACCTAGTGCTGGCCGGCCGTCTGGGTCGCGATGTGTGACCTCTGCGTTTGCGTTCCAGCCGAACCGTGCGAGCCGTCCTGCCCGATTCCGAACCAGAACATTCCAGCACCACCTGGGGGCAGCGGGCCCTCGTCGGTGGTGGCGCCCAGCACCAGCAGCAGCACGGTGCCGGCGCACCACTCGCCCTACGATCTGCGCCGGAAGTCGCCGTCGCACCATGAAGCTGGGCCAAGCACCAGCGCAGCCACAGCTGGCTCGCCCACGTCGCCAGCGACGCCCACAGCTCCAGGCCAGGCGTGCTACACGTCGGCGATGCTGCCGGCGCGGAAGCGCCCCCGGCGGACCTGCTCCACGTCGTACGAGAGTGAGTGAGAAGACTCCTCCGGCCAGCCAGCCATGCGGAGGATTCTTCATGCGTCTGCCCTCGCTATTTTTAGACTGCACGCCCACGGCGGCGCATTATCTGCAGTACGAGCTGCCCGACGAGGTGCTGCTCACCATCTTCAACTACTTGCTCGAGCTGGACCTCTGTCGCGTGAGCCAGGTGTGCAAGCGCTTCCAGGTGATCGCCAACGACACCGAGATCTGGAAGCGGCTCTACCAGAGCGTCTACGAGTACGATCTGCCGCTCTTCAATCCGACCGCGTGCCGCTTCGAGTTCGTCAGTCCGGAGGAGTCGGATCTGGCCAATCCGTGGAAGGAGTCCTTTCGCCAGCTCTATCGCGGCATTCACGTGCGTCCTGGCTATCAGGATCTCGCTTTCAAGGGGCGCAATTTGGTCTATTTCAACACTGTGCAAGTACGTTTCGCTTCGCAATTCTCACTTTCATTTCGAGCGAATCCTCGAAATGAAAGTGAGAATTGTATTTATTTAGGGCGCACTAGACTACGCCGATGAGCGCAGCGGAAGTAACAGCACAACGGGGTCATCGGGTTCCTGCACCAGCACTCTGACGATCGAGACGTCGAACCAAGGCGCGCTTATATTTCTCCACGCGGGCACCTACCGCGGCGAGTTTCTCGTCATCGACTCGGACATTTCCCTGATAGGTGCGGTATTCAAATGGCGCAAGGCGACCAAGGTGACCATGCCACGATTGCAGGAGCTGCGCCTGGCAATGTCGCCGAATCGGTGATCTTGGAGCGCGAGTCCGAGTCGACGGTGATGTTCGTCGAGGGCGCCAAGCAGGCGTACGCCGGCCACTTGACGCTCAAGTTCACGCCGGACGTGACGTCGACGGTGCCGCACCACAAGCACTACTGCCTCGAGGTGGGCGAGAACTGCAGCCCGACCGTGGACCACTGCATCATTCGCAGCACGTCCGTGGTCGGCGCCGCGGTGTGCGTGAGCGGCGTGAGCGCCAACCCCGTCATCCGGCACTGCGACATCTCCGACTGCGAGAACGTCGGCCTCTACGTGACGGACTACGCGCAGGGCACGTACGAGGACAACGAGATCAGCCGCAACGCGCTGGCGGGCATCTGGGTGAAGAACTGCGCCAACCCGATCATGCGGCGCAACCACATCCACCACGGGCGCGACGTGGGCATCTTCACGTTCGACAACGGGCAGGGCTACTTCGAGGCGAACGACATCCACAACAACCGCATCGCCGGCTTCGAGGTGAAGGCGGGCGCCAACCCCACCGTGGTGCACTGCGAGATCCACCACGGCCAGACGGGCGGCATCTACGTGCACGAGAACGGGCTCGGCCAGTTCATCGACAACAAGATCCACTCGAACAACTTCGCCGGCGTGTGGATCACGTCCAACAGCAATCCGACGATCCGCCGCAACGAGATCTACAACGGCCACCAGGGCGGCGTGTACATCTTCGGCGAGGGGCGCGGCCTCATCGAGCACAACAACATCTACGGCAACGCGCTCGCGGGCATCCAGATACGGACTAACAGTGACCCGATCGTCCGCCACAACAAGATCCACCACGGCCAGCACGGCGGCATCTACGTGCACGAGAAGGGCCAGGGGCTGATCGAGGAGAACGAGGTGTACGCGAACACGCTGGCGGGCGTGTGGATCACGACGGGCAGCACGCCGGTGCTGCGCCGCAACCGCATCCACTCCGGCAAGCAGGTGGGCGTCTACTTCTACGACAACGGGCACGGCAAGCTGGAGGACAACGACATCTTCAACCACCTGTACTCGGGCGTGCAGATCCGCACCGGCAGCAATCCGGTGATACGCGGCAACAAGATCTGGGGCGGGCAGAACGGCGGCGTGCTCGTCTACAACGGCGGCCTCGGCCTGCTCGAGCAGAACGAGATCTTCGACAACGCGATGGCGGGCGTCTGGATCAAGACCGACTCGAATCCGACGCTCAAGCGCAACAAGATCTTCGACGGCCGCGACGGCGGCATCTGCATCTTCAACGGCGGCAAGGGCATCCTGGAGGAGAACGACATCTTCCGGAACGCGCAGGCCGGCGTGCTCATCTCGACGCAGAGCCATCCGATCCTGCGGCGCAATCGCATCTTCGACGGGCTGGCCGCCGGCGTCGAGATCACGAACAACGCGACGGCGACGCTCGAGTTCAACCAGATCTTCAACAACCGCTTCGGCGGCCTGTGCCTGGCCAGCGGCGTGCAGCCGATCATTCGCGGCAACAAGATCTTCAACAACCAGGACGCGGTGGAGAAGGCCGTGGCGAACGGTCAGTGCTTGTACAAAATTTCCAGCTACACCTCGTTCCCCATGCACGACTTCTACCGCTGCCAGACGTGCAATACGACCGATCGCAATGCGATCTGCGTCAATTGTATCAAGACTTGCCATGCAGGACATGACGTGGAATTCATCCGACATGATAGGTAATCAGCGCTGCTCAGACCTCGACTCCGCCGCTTTCCAACCGCACGTCTTTCTCTTTCGCAGATTTTTCTGTGATTGCGGTGCTGGAACACTCACAAATCAGTGTCAACTCCAAGGAGAGCCGACCCAAGATACGGACACGCTGTACGACTCGGCGGCGCCGATGGAATCTCATACGCTCATGGTGAATTAGTAGAGTCAATCAAAAAATGCGAAACGAAGAGAGACGAGGCAAACGTGTTCACAGTAAGTTCGCGGAGAAGCGCTGCGCATTCATTGCAATATAATCCCCATCGGTTAGAATCCGAATCAATGTTAGTGACTACGAAATGCTTGAGCTCATTCTCAATTAGGAAAGCAATATTTCCGAGCGACTGAAAGCCATGGGCGAGCAATGCACCACCAGTCTTACGTTTCTGTCCAGGAGACAATCATAATAGGCTTCCACATGCACTTACCGCCCCGTTGCGTTTCGCTCCTGATTGCTGTGCTGGCAGCTACTCCACCAAACAAGTTGACAACTTTCCTCCAGCCTTCTATTTTGCGTTTTCCTTCGACTTTTCCACGCCAAGAATGCGGTTATTTTGTGTAAGACACAAAGTGTGTTATGTTTGTGTATTTATAAATTATTGTCTAAGAAGGAATTTGTTATGATTTACACGCTGAAGCATGAAATGTACGCGCCATTTCGAAAACCAGCAGCTACTCGAAGCGATACGATAAAACACGCATTTCAAGAATTTCGGTCGAAAGAACACAGCTTTAATTTGTCGCAATTAAGTGTTATCCATTACGGTATGTAACATCGTATCAATTCTACGTTAATGCTAACTTTTATCACATAATTTTAATGATTGTTTGGCGAAGATGGGCAAGAATCGCACCGCTTGAATTTCATTCCGCAATGTATTTGCCACTAGAAAATCGGGCATTTACGTAGCATAGCATCTTGCCAGGCACTAAGCAAACAGAGTGTAAACTGCTGCTTTGTCTATCGATTAACTTATTTTGATTAAGTGTAGGTTACGCCGCTTCTATTCGCAAACTATGCCTATTAGAGTAAAACTAGTGCGTTGGCTACAATGCACGCATTGGAAACAATGTTCATTAGTTTAAAATAGCTTTAGGCGAGGCGTCAGCGAAGTTCCTGATCTCTCGTCGATACATCGCTAAATTTAACGTGTGATAGAAAAGAATCGTACTGTCTGCTGCTCTATCCGACTTCCGTTCGCCTTCTTCACGTCGAATTCAATGCAAGGCACGTTGAGTGTAAATAATGCGCAGCCACATTGAATTCAAGTCGCTTTCTTGCGTGCAATCGCAACAAACGGTGTATAAACTAATTAATTGTGTAGTCGGTACAGAAACCATTCATTAGACATGTAATTATCCACTTGCAAGTTACAACCCGGTGCCATACACTCACGAAATGAGCACTTTCAAAGATTGCCGTTGCAATGCAACGCTTCTTGTGTTTGCTTGCAATGCACTTTTGTGTTGATATGCGCGAGGAAGGAATGCAGATGAAAACAAGCGACTTGCTGGAACGACAACTGGAATACGATGCTGATTGCCTTACATGTAGATTGTCGTCGTTTGCAATATTGGTATTTCGCACAGCGTGCTGTTTGATTACAGATCCGACGAATTCATTGCGTATTTGATGAACACTGCGACTGACGAATAGTCTAATACAATGCATTACTGATGTATATCAAATGTTTGTAACATATTGTCCTTTTCTATTCTTAAGGAGTTTATTATTACGATATGAGAGCGGCGCGGAGGACGGCGCTGCTAAATATGATTGCGAATCAATGAAACCACATACATACTAATTCTAAACATGTAAGTTCTAAATCTTAAAGCAGGGTGAGTGAACGAGCCAAGGAGGAAGGATGCGAGGAGCATTGTTATATCAGCTGCCGCGCAATTCGCCACATTTTGGGCGTGCACATTAATGGTCAGCCTTGTAGATCAATTGCGAAAGTGTCGTTTCATAATTTAGCTATTATAGCACTGTATTGTACTGTGTACATTATATGAAATAATATATGGCTAAATATTTCAGTAGGTATCTTGGAAAACGCATTTCGCTCCGATTTGCGAACACTAACTGGAAATTGATTGCAGGTCCTACATCCACTTGTACGCCATCAATGCAGCCTTGGCAGTGCGATGAAGTTCCTTGGGCAATGGGACTGCAAGCAATTCGATATGTACTACCATAAACCACTTCATCGAGATGACTTACAAATTCTGTGCTGTCCTTGGATGGGATAAAACACCGGCAGGACGAATGCTTCCGAACAGATGAGAATGTAGGCACTGCTAGCTTCCGCCTCCTCGGCGTAAAACTTCCGGTAAGTGGCCTGATCCACGCAATCTTCGATATAGACGCATCCCAGGAGGCAACTCGTGGGATATTCCTTGGGAAATTCCAAGTTCTCAACTGAAACGAAAAGAAATCCGTACACAGTTGAACGCGCTACGTTTGCGATCACTTTACTGTCGTAGAACTTGCGGTACGTCTCTTCACAGGCGTGGATATCCTCCAATTCAGCTTCCTTCGCTGCTGCCGCGATCCACAGCTTGCCCCGATGATCGGTTTTCCACGATCGCCCTTCATGTCTGTAATTTTCAAATGTTTGCCTTTAGGTTCGAGCGCAAGTTGCCAGCTTACATTTTAATGCCGGCGACAAGCAAACTGGCCCATGGTTGACGCACACTCAGGCACAGGCCGAGATCGATAGCGTTCACAAATTCGTTGTCGCTTACCAACCAGGTCTCTGGATTTGGAAACGCAACTTCTTCAACATCTTCATTGTCCTCCGCTCCGCGCTTGGGTGAAGTGTGCGTCAAGCTGCTCTCAGCCATAAGCTGCACGATCTCGCCAATCAATTGACCCTTGCTGCCGTCGAACAGATTCTTGGGAAACCGCCTCTCGGTGCTATCCAGTAGTCTATTGACGCCTTTCAACAGTTGCTTCCTGCTGGTAGCTGAGGTGTCTTCGACTGTTGCCGTTCGACTGGCAAAATCCAATGCCAACTTGAAGTCGCGCGGGGTCTTGTGCAAGTATTCGTACTTTGAGCGAATGCGCTGCCTCAATTCCGCACTTTCGATCTCCGTATTCCACTTGGAATTCAAGTCGAAATAGTCGTTCTGGTCGTCGATAACTCGGTTCTTTGCCGCTCTACGAGTTTAAGATGCGATTAGCGCACGATGTGAACTCGGCTGCGTGCAAATAGGGAATGGAAGACCGTAATAACTTCCATAGCCTGCTGGCACGCAAACAACTGAACAAAATAGATGTGGTCACATCTAGGAAGCCTGAGAAAGCATGGCTCACCCCATTTGATCAATAGCCAGCAAGCGATTGCGACTCTCAACCGCTCGCTTCCATTCCTTGCTAGTTTTCTGTTCCATTAGCTGGTTGTGCAAGCGGTGCGCATTTTTCGTTTGCGAATTGAGGACCATTTGCTCTTGCCGAGTGCAAACCAGGTGGTCACAGAACAAACATGGGCCAGAGCCTTCTTGCGCGCACACGATGCGACCGCATTTAACGCAGTTGTTTACGAGTTCATGTCGAGTGGCTTGGCATTCGCAAGGATGTCGTCCTTGGGCATTTATGAGGATTAGCCATCGATATATTAGGGGAAAGAATCCATACCTTTTCGTAGTCCGCTCTTACTTTCATGGGCATTGAAGCTGGAGAATTTCTTCTTGCCCTTCAATGTGCTAGACGAAGACGGTGTATTTACCGTGATTGATTGCGGCTTGTTCTCGTTCTTCGCTTGGCCAGAGACGAACAACTTGTTCTTCAGATCATTGCAGAGACGAACGTGCTCGGAATTACTGCCATCAACGATATTTTCCACAAATTCATCAAAGTCTTCCTCGCGAGTCATTGCTGAAATGTACCTATTGTGGAATCGCCAAGTCAATGAATTGAAAGGGATTTATGCAGGCATATTACTCCAAAATTTCGTCCGAGATGTTGTCCTTAATAATCGGAAATAGTCCCTCCTTGATTGCGGCCAGTTTGCTGCTCTTTGATAAAGACATTTTGCTGAATTTGGCAACTTAGAATTTTGATCCAGTTATTAGTTTGGTTATGTTGTCATCCTTGCGTTATCCTGGGAGCGTGACCTCATATTAAATTGCCAACGACTAATAATTGAAATATTTATTTCCGTGCTAAATACGAGATAAACATGAATCCGAAAAACTACACATGGAAAATGAAACAAATAACATATTTAGGCGCTTTTGCCCCTTTCTCAACCTCGTTAGTCCTGGGACGTAGTAGCCTATTGTTCGATTATGTAGCTGGAGGAACTCGATGACGAAACGTCGAGGATCTCGTAGAATTCCTGCTCAAATTCGATCTCCTCCTGGGCCTCTTCATGGGCCTCTTCCTCAGCGCTTAATTGCCGACAATAATCCTCGGCCTCTGCTAGCAATTTGCGCCAGTTCTTCGTGGTCATAATAGCTGCCTCCAGTTCCGGGGGAATGTAATGATCGCTAGGATAATCGTCGATGGTGCAGTCAGTGCACAAGGGGCACACCGTGATCGGCTTTTCCTTGAAGTATTGGGTCATCTGGGCGTCAACCCGCCGTGAGTCGGCGAGGTAATCAGACCAGTTGCGCAGTACGAACTGTAAGGTTTTCGTATCGTAGCCTCGGGTCAGCACGTAGCGAAATTGGTGCAGGCACATTGCGTACGTTTCCATGTTGTTGCCGAACTCGCGCAGCCAGGACACGTACAAGCACCAATCGATGTAGCTAGACGTGCCTTCCGCATGGGCCTCCTCTTCTACCACGCTCATGATGGACACTTCTTCTACTGCTCCTTGCTCGCCCTCGACAACGGATTCCATGTATGAGGACACTTCCTCCACTTCTCCCGCGAACGACGCTTCCGCCGCTTCCATTTCCTCTTTGACCTCTTCAATGCCACCTGACCACTCCTCATCCTCGGTTTTTTCTTCCATCCAACGTCGTTCTTCCTCTTCCTCGTCTACTTCCACTTCCTGCTCTTCTTCAGACTCCATATCCATTACCTTTTCTTCCTCCTCTCTTTCAATTTGTGCTCTATCTTCTTCGTATTCTTCTTCCATTTCGGATTCCTCTAGGAGTTCCTGTTCACCGGCGCTTCCTTCTTCTACTTCTTCTTCTACTTCTTCTCTCTCCGCTAGTGATTCTTCTTCGGCTTCCATTTCTGACTCTTCTGCTACGGCACTTTCGACTTCTTCAGTCGCCTCCTGCATTGCGAACGCTTCTTCCTTCACGCCTTCACCTGCCTCCGATTCTTCGCTGGAGCCGCGCATGAAGAACGTAGATCCTTCAGCTTCTTTTCCTTCTTCTTCTTCGGACATTTCGATCACTTCCGTTTCCGCTGTAAGCAAAGGCGGCATGAGAATGTGATCGTGTTGGAAATAATGGTAAATGCAACCTACATTCGTATTCAAAGTCAAACATTTTGAAGATGCAATGTTTGTCTTCCAGGGTGGAGGCCGACGCTGAGTCCACCTGCAGCTCTTGCTTGTAGGGCTCCAGTTTGACGTCGATAAGGATGGCCAACTTGTCGCAGATGCGCTTCAACTCCGCCTTCAGATATCTGTTCATGCCTTTGGCTTTGCGCAGATTCAGACTGGTGTAGAGCTTAATGGACACCTGGAGCTGCTTGTACGTCGGAATGAAGTCGCGCAGGTGCTGCAAATACTTGTGGAAGATCCACGACGACCTGGAAGCCTGCGCCTGCAGCCACTCGGCCTCCTCCTCCTTGCGGGACTTGCTTGGTCTCCGGCGTGGCCGCCGCTTCTTCTGCGGCTGCCGCTGGCAGAAGTTGGAGGCTTTCGGCTGCGGGAAGCTCAGTTCGTGCACCAGACGACACATCTTCACCACCATCTCGGGGCCCATGCGGGGGCCGTAGCGTTGCAGCGTGTAGTCGACTCGGCGGAGGAGCGGAAGAGCGATCTCCTCGATTCGCTGCGGACATGAATTGTCCTGAACGCATGGCTCCTTTCGTCGCCTTCGCTTCTTCGGTTTGCAGACGCATTCTAAGCAGGGGCAGCACTTCTTGTGCGATATTAGATGGCGAATGCTGTCCGAGAGATAGGCCACTAAAGGGATAGACAGTTTAGGAGGCAGCGTCAGCATAAAGATCAGAGTTTACCATTGAGAGCTGCTCCTTCAGGCATTTTCTTCAAACGAGGTTTTCAGAATTGCAATTAGAATTTTAGAAATACTGCATAATTTCTCAAATCACTTTTCAATTTGACAAGGGTCTAAGTTATATTTCGCGTATAGCCTACTGCTTTAATTGATAGGGTTAACAAATTTTCTTCAACTTTCCTACATTCTATTTCATGATGAATTTGTTTTAGAATTTGAAAGAAGCGAAAAGTATTTCAAACATTCGAAAAAAGTTCAGAAAACTTCTATATCGACAGTTTTTAAGGTTAGTTTTATTCAATACTTGAAAATACTTGTGCGCGGCTTAAGTTTTGATTTAATTTCAGCGTGGAAACAACTGAAAGTAGAATTAATCTGCTATGTTTAATCGATTAGTAAGTAGTGCTAAAAAGGAATGATCCGCAACTGAGAATTCATGACAACATGCTGATTTGTCTTATCCAACGGTTCGATTTGAAATATCCGAAAGGAGTGAAGTTGCTGAAGGTAAATGCGTTCTGCTTTGAATATTCCATGTGTTAAGGTACAATGTGGAGTTGGCTGTTGTTCTGATCTTGTTGCGAATCACTTGAAATCAACCTGCCTACGGGATGTTGAAATTTGAAGGTGATTTTGATTTTGTCAAGTATGAAAAGCACAACGACGTGTGCATTCGATGACATCCTTTCAGGCAAGCGCTTCCTTCACATGTTGAACTGACTCGCTTCTTGTAGAAGTTTGTATGCATTTCGAAAGATTTCTTTTAGCTTCTTTGCCTTCCGCTCTTGTCCTGGCAATTGTAAACCGTCCAATATTCGACTTGCGGAAATGTTGCGGGGAAAGCCAACTGCTTACGTTACTGGTTTCGGAAAGATCTGCTTCGCCAACACCATCTTGATCGAATGG
This sequence comes from Labidoglobus nevermanni, assembly GCA_025447835.1. Lineage (NCBI taxonomy): Eukaryota > Metazoa > Arthropoda > Insecta > Coleoptera > Staphylinidae > Labidoglobus > Labidoglobus nevermanni. The sequence continues at coordinate 12,832 of JAOEHK010003913.1, forward strand.
AGCATTTCGAAATCTAGATAACTTGGAAATAGTTGCATCCGGTTGGCAAGGGCGACAAACAAGCAACGGAACGGAAACGCCGATTGCGTTCAGTTGAAGCAGCGCGTCGGTGTTAATAAGAAGGCGAATCACGAATCGATTAGCATTCGAACTCGCTGGCAACATGTTCACAGACCGAGACCGCTACCAGACGACAAGCAGCAGCACCGAGGAGTCGTGCTCCGACCAAGAGGACCATGAGCCGTCCATGCAGCAGCTGGCCGGCATGCAGATGCACCACGCCGGCGTCGGGCAGGTGCGGAAGCGTCGCGGCAACCTGCCGAAGCACTCGGTGAAGATCCTCAAGCGCTGGCTGTACGAGCACCGGTACAACGCGTATCCGAGCGACGCCGAGAAGATCACGCTGTCGCAGGAGGCCAACCTCACCGTCCTGCAGGTGTGCAACTGGTTCATCAACGCGCGCCGCCGCATCCTGCCGGAGATGATCCGCCGCGAGGGCCACGACCCGCTGCACTACACGATCTCGCGCCGCGGCAAGAAGATCACCAACATGGCCAGCCTGCCGCCGGAGCAGGCGGCCGCGCTCTGGGAGATGGACGCCGCCGTCGCCGTGGCGAACGGAGCGAAGCGCATCCGCCTCGACCACGACTACGAGGAGAACATGACCCTGCTGTACCGCTCCGAGGGCGACTCGCCGATCGACTACGAGTCGGCCGGATTCAGCGAGGAGGAGAAGTTCAATCCGTGGTCGACGGTGATCCGCTACGGCATTCCCGACGCCAAGGACCACCATGCGACCGTGCTGCGATGGTAACGTATGCCCTTAGAAGCGCAGCCTGCCCTGTTATCCTCACGAGTGTCTTTCAGCACCACGGAGGACAATCTGGCGGCCGCCGTTGCCGGCACCTATTGGAACGCGCCGCACCCGCACCTGGCTCACCTGCCGCAGTTGCCGCACCCGCTGCAGGCTGTTGGGCCGAAGGTCCAAGTGGTGCCAGCGCACACTCTCAGCCCCATTCTCCCCGAGTCGCCACCGCGCACGGCGATCGTATGCGCCGACGACAAGGACAAGTTCAAGTGCTTGTACCTCCTGGTGGAGACCGCGGTCGCGGTGCGGCAGCGCGAGAAGGAGCAGGAGGACGTGCAAGCCTAAGGATTGCCAGCATTCGAGTCGAAATTGGAATTTGCAACGCGCCGCGACTCCCTTCACATGTTCCCTGCCTCCGTTTTGTAGGCAATCCCTTGACGACGCCCGCAACGCGTTTGTTGTAGAAACGCAATGTTTTGTAACAGCCATGGGCATGCTGATTGCAAGCGCGTTTTATTGCGGCTTTGTGTTTCTTTGATTGTACAATTGTGCAATCGAAAATTCTAGTTTTGTGGCGGAAATTGCGTCATTCGGAGTATAAACATACTTTCTAAGTGTCTAGTCAAAGTTCTCAATATTCTAGAACAGGTAAGTATATAAAGTCAATGTTATTTTATTCAAGGCACGGCCAGAAAAGGAATGTGATCATGATTTTCCAAAGTGGCCCGCGAGTTTGTCTGGGTTGGCGGTCCTTGTTCTATACCAGTGATTCCCAAAGTGGTCCATATGGACCCCTAGGGGTCCATGACAACCTGCAAGGGGTCTACGTCAGCGAAAAAA
>JAOEHK010003924.1:0-14477 GCA_025447835.1 Labidoglobus nevermanni
GTTGAGAAATAGAAAATTTGAGTGAATTATTTCTATTGGCGCCATCTAACGAGTGGAAGCCATTACTAATTTTCTAAAAACGTTTACAGAATTCGTAAGAATATTGAATAGCTGCCACCGGATAAATACGATTGTTATCTCTGAGATGGCGCCACGCAGTCTAGCCGCTGAAAAAATAACTTGAAATACAACTCTCTTCGGCGGATTCTCAAGTGTCATATATCAAATTAAAGGCAAAAAAATATGCTTTCGAATGGTGTTAAATATGTTCATATCGGTTGATTAGGTTACGAGAAAATGATTGAATAATTTCTGGACTTGCGATGACGTTTCGCCGAGTTGCTCACGTCATCCGGAAAACGGTTGATCAGATTGTCACGTGTCATATATCAAATTAAAGGGAAAAAAATATCCTATCCAATGGTATCAATTACATTCATATCGGTCAATTAGGTTACGAGATAATTGAGGAAATCGTTATCTCGTGAATGGTTAATCCGATTGTCACTTGTCATATATCAAATTAAAGGGGGTAAAATATCCTATCCAATGGTATTAATTAGTTTCTTATCGGTTAATTAGGTTACGAGATAATGTAGAAAAACCTTATCTCGTAACCTAATTGACCGATAAGAAACTAATTGGTACCATTAGATAGTATATAATATATAATAGATAATATATAATAGAGATAATAGAGAAAAACTTTTAATTAACCGATAAGAAACTAATTGATACGATTCTATAGCATATTTTTTTCTCTTTAATTTGATATATGACACGTGATAATCGGATGGAAACTCGGCAATGACGTCATAGCAACTCTCGATGACGAGAGATAACGAGAGATAATTTTTGCGCCAGAATGTAATTAAAGATCAAATAAAGTTGTCTTAGACCCGTTGTGTTTAATTTGAGTCTAAGACAACTTTATTTGATATTTAAGTAATTTATTATGTTGAAAATTGCATTCCACGGAGTGTAGTTTGATTACATTTTCGAGAAATGCATATTTACACAAGATAAGTTTATATTCTAAACACAATTCAAATGGGCGACAAAATCAACAAATGCTGATACAATATTCTGATGAATAAAGTGAGCGAGTTACGTTTGACTCATTTGCACGATGCGCATAAGTTGCATATATTCATTTTTTCAAAAATGACGAAACTGAGCGTAATTATTACAAGATTCTCTTAGACGTCATTCAAATTGCTCTATTTATGTTCTAATAAGAGGCAACACCGTGGAGAATAAAAATAGGCGAAAAAGCGTTTATTAATTCTCAACAATCTAACTCGCTAAGACAGATGGCGCACTCGTCGCAACTTTTCATTCAACAATTAGAATAATAATACTTGTAAAATGTCATGTTATTTCCTGGAATATAATATAGTCATAGATTATATTTCTCGCTAATATACAAATATCCAACGTTACATTTAGATTTTATTTACATTTGGTTGTTTTCTATTAAACTTTGATTTGTCACTAAGTTGTAGATTATTAGAATAAATCAATAAATTGCACATAATTTGATTTTAAATTCGAAGTAGTCGTGAATATTCGTTAACCGATGGTGGTCGAATGGGCGATGGGTGAGAAATCATACACACTGAGAAACAGCGCCTCTTGCGGCCAGTGCATTAGAACTACTAGCAAAAATACTCTTTCTGGCAGCATGAATCCCTCTATTCTGAAAATCCCCCAATCAAGACCCATGATCAAAGTTATATACAATTTGCAGACACACAAACAAATTCAAATATTCTTTTCATAATTGATTAGTATTTCCACTAAAGCATTCGATTTTTAATTTTATTCCTGTCCTGCAAGACTTTTAGTATTCATAATTATATTAACAGTTAATGAATAAACCAATAAATATTACTCTCCTTACAACATATATTGTAGATATGTCGATATTTCGCTTGTTCAATCATTAATATATTTATATTTAGATTAGAATGTATTAGAGTACAGAAATTAATAAGAAAGCATGATAAAATATGTTAAATATCAAAAAACTATGTTCAAAACATTGTTAGTGCATTTCTATAAATAAAATTCGTTATCAGTTGCAGATTAAATTTATTGCAAATTATTCGCTTAGGAACGTCAGGTCTTTCATTGCAATGCTCATGTCCAAATGTCGCAATTTGTAAACGTGACGAAATCAAGAATTTAATTCGCTACTTATTGACAAATAACTGGCAACCATCATGCGAGTCTGTATTTGCAATAATTGACTTCAATAAATAATTTAGCTGCGAAATTGCATTTCGAAATGCATTGCAAAGTGGTGAAAATTTATCGAGTTTTGCAATTTCCAGCAATATAATAAATATTATTGAAAAATGATTAAATTCATGTTCCCAAACAAATTCCCAGGTGTGAGTACTGTTATCAATAAGAAAAATAACAAGAACAATTAATGCGAACAGGATACTCTATCGGGATTAAGAGTTTTTCGTCGTTTGGAGTTTTAGATAATAGTTGCTAGTGTAAACACGTAAAATAGCTCGACATTGGTTTTTGAGCGCCCCACTTACAAATGCGCTTGGAGACAGTCAAATCTTAGCGTTCAAAGGCGCAATTAACGATCTATAAATAAAGGCAATCTCCTGGCAATTCTTCAACTCGCAAACGCGCTGTGAACAAGTCAAAAGTTAGTTTGATCAACGCTCTGCAATTGGCGGGCAAGTGAATAATTTGTTTTCGCAAATTAAGCGCAATCGGTCACGTTATCAGTCGATAACGCACTGGGCAACACATCCAATCATTGTTACAACCAACGCAATTGAATTTCTTTCAATTGAAGGGAATGATTCGCTCGGTCGTGGATCGCCGCTGAGTTTCTTCGCTAATTACGTTAATTGCTCCAATTGCGGATCCTCCGCTGTTGCGAGCAGTCACAAATCGCCAATGTTACTCATTTGCACGCCGAATAAGTTGGTTTTTGTCAAGGAAAGCAGCTGGAAGTGTGACTTTTGGCCGTTGGTGCAACGATGAGCGGCCTAGGTCAAGAGCAATTCCTTGAATTTGCCCTTTTCGACTCGATGGCCAATTGGTCCAATGGCGTCACTTCGGTGGTGCTCGAACTTGAGAGGAATTCCACCGGGGCGAATGTTCTTCCGTCTGTGGACATCCTCTACAGCGCACTAGAAGGTCTAGGGCGCATGTTTTACATCGTCAAACCAGCAGAATCAACTTTCGAACATGTTTCCGACGTTCCCAACTACTTTACTCAGGCAAGGAATCTGCTGATGACATTATCATAGTTAAACAATTGCGAGATATCAAAACTTTGACATAGTTTCATCTGCGGTTCAGGCATGGCCGTATTTTCTCATCTTTATGATGCTGGAAAATGTCCTCTTGTGGTTGGAACATAAGCCAACACATCGGCTAAATGATAGCATTACCAGTATCAGTCAGGGTTTAATTCAGGAATGTGGCCGGTAAGTGAATGCCCAAATTTAATGCGCCTGTAATAGAGAATCAGAACGGCAATGACTTTTGACTTTATTTAATCAATTGGCCAAATATACTTCAACTAAGTTATGTATGGTGTATCAGACTGTTGGTTCGAGGAGCTGAGAGCTATTCGTACATGTACATCTACGAAAACTTCCGCCTGGTTACGATTTCCTGGAACGAACCCTATGTCTGGTACATGGCTGCCATTGGAGTGGACTTTTGTTACTATTGGGTCCACCGGGCATGTCATGGTATGATGATGCCTGGATTGGAAGCCCATGAAACCCATCTTTCTTTTCGCAGAAGTGCATATTCTATGGGCCCAACATCAGGTCCATCATTCCTCCGAAGAATTTAATATGGCAGTTGGATTGCGCCAATCTGCATTGCAGGGGTGGTGTGGGTTTGTAAGTGCTCAAATTCTTATTACAGATATGATCGCATTCAAATGGCAATGCTCATATTCTCTTAGGCACTCTATCTGCCACTAGCCCTTATCATTCCGCCATCGATTTTCATCACACATCAGCAATTCAATCTTCTCTACCAATTCTGGATTCACACGCAGGTCGTCAAAACCCTGGGGCCCTTAGAATTCGTATTCAACACTCCCAAACATCATCGGGTCCATCATGGTTCCAACATTTACTGCTTGGACAAGAATTATGGGGGCGTGCTTATTATTTGGGACCGCATTTTCGGTACCTTTGCTGAGGAATGCGATCAAGAAGAAATCATCTATGGTTTGGTGTACAATCAGCCTTCATTTAACTCGATATATTTGCAGGTATATAAGAAATCAGCTTGAGTTGCAACAGGAACAATTAATAAATGATTAATGAATATTCTGAAATTGATTTCAGACATTCTATACAAGCTATGTGATTGAAAAATGCAAAAGCATGAATAATTGGCACGATCGATTCGCTTCCGCATTCTATGGACCCAGTTGGCAACCGGGGAAACCGAGATTGGGGCTCGACAATGATAAAGTCAAAGTGAGTGAATAGGAGGATACAATTGTGCTAAAAGCTACTTTAGAAAGCAGTAAACTAGACTAAAATGCAATGGTTTACAACTAAATTGAAAGTTTCAACGAGTTAATTGAATTTCAGGTGGTTGCCAGGGAGAAATTCGATGTGAAACTTCCATATTGGTGCAACAGCTACATTTCGATTCACTTTTGTGCAGTTGTTTATGGCTTCCATGAACTTGCTGCCAGGCATGTTGTGAGTATGCTCCATGTTTTCCAATTAATTCCAACGAAACAGTTTTATTTTGTAAAAACAAAACAATCTGGGAATAAATTGCATTAAGCTACTGCGACTGACAATAATTCATTGAATATCGAGGCAACAAATTGTTTAGAATAAAGTTTCAACCGTTTTTGAGAGCGTAATTGGGTTAAAATTTAATTACAAACAAGAATAGTCCCTTGGAAATCGATATGTTCATGGCATACTTTGTTTCAGGCGTTGAGCCCTTTTGCCGTGCTCTGCTTTGTCCTGTACATTATCGCTTCCCTGACAACGATTGGAATGCTGTTTGAAAACAAAGCTCACGCTTGTGTGTTTGAATTATTACGTTGTATGACGTTAGTAACGGCTGTGCAACGATTTGAATTTCCGGATGTGGATGTCGCCGTTCTTCTAGCCGTTGAAGTCTTCTTTCTGGCATCAGGACTCTTCTGGCTTTTGCAGTGCACAAAAGTTCTGCAAATTACCAAGCATCATAAGGTTCATTGACGAATGGAATCCTCACTTCAGATATTTATCATTAATCGCTCTTAATTATAGACAAAACATATGAATGACACTGTGATAGAGTTTATTTGTGACTACCAGTTAAGTAATGTTACTTGTTACATAAATGTTTGCATTTGCAATTCTTATTCAAAAATAATTTCAATTCAAAACATTATTAATCGATTTATTTCAAATAAATTGAAAGTAAAGAAGTAGTAAAATTTGGTCGTTTCTATTTTATAGTTATTTTATGAAACCTAGTGATAACATTGGGAATTTCTGGAACGCGCTAAGTCGTTAAACAAAGTAGACCGTAAATTATTAATGATAATATACGAATATTTTACATTTATCAAAGGTCAAAGTTCACAGTACTCAAAAATGAGGGTAAATTTATCGTAAAAAAGTCAATATGACGACGAATTTTTCATTAATTTCCTTTGCCATTTCCCTCATTTAAATATAAATGACGTAGTCACATACTTTATAGGAGGTAAAAGAGGGAGGCTAAAAGAACGCTAAGAATACTGGCGATAAACAAAGCATTACACTAGATATCATATCAGTGCGATTGCGTAAACAGTGGCGAAACTGGAGGCTGCAATTTTTCGCCACCTGTGGTGGTGGTAGTCAGTAGATGTTTAACAACGGACGCGCCAACATCCAGGGAGATTTTGCCCAAGTTTTCAAGCGATCTTTGAAGGAACAAAGTTGTGAATTTTACGGGGGATTATAGTTTCATATTTAACAGGAATATATTTGTGTTCCAGCCTGACTTTAAATATTATGGAAGTCGACGCGGAATATGTAAGTGAATTCTTTCATAGATAATTAATTAATTCTTCTGAAAAAAACTTGCTACTTCTGGATTTTAAGTATAACTTCATTGTAATCAATACAGAACAAGGATAATATCGTAAAAAGTTTCCCTCTGAAATAACTGAAAGCAATAAGAAATAGACATTTGAATAATTCCAAAGTGCTACAAGAGTTTTCAAACACTTCAAGTTTTTCTCGAGCTCCTAAATCAAATGAAAAGGGAGAGGACAAAGTTTTGTAAGTTTTCTTGTTCGTGATTGTTCAATATTAACAATTCAAGAATTTCTTATCGGGTGTTGCATTGCAATCAAGTTTCTCAATATTAACAAGTTTGTTATAGAAGCGTAACAACAATATGAAGTTTTCATCAAATTTTAGTACTTTGTTCTATTATGGAGTTTATTTTCCATCATTTTTAATCGACAACGGAATAAATGAGGTTTGCAAAATACTAAGGATTTATTGCAGCATTAAATGAAATTAGTTTCAGAGTTACAATTAATTATCTTGGATATGACCTTACTATAAATGTCTAATATGAATTATTACAGTTCCTAAACTGTCGAAACTTCTAGAAAGAGACTTAGCAATTAGTGAATTATAGTTTTTAATTGATAACAGCATCTATTAACTTATATTTGAATAAAGTAAGAATTTCCTTAGTATCCGGGATTAGATAAGATGTGGCTTCTATAAATACTCGAGTGCTCTAATTAACAATAAACGTTTTAGATCACCCCATTTCGATAGGCAGCTACAAGAATAACCTTTTAAGCAATTACTGCTGGAAAATGTGCTAAAATTACACTTGCTGGATGTACCAAGAGAATGAAAGCAAAGTAAACAATAATTGGGGTTTCTTTGCTGAAAGCTTGGCTGTTTCCTGCTATGTTCTCTTCTATTCGAGGTTTCGAGTCAGCGAGCGCAAAGCAAATTAATTGCATTCTTCCCTTGCGAATTCTACATTGTTGGAAACAAAGCTTTGTCTCACTATTCGCTATTGGGCTCATTAAACCGCAGTTCGCCATTTCCTTTGTAGTTGTATTACACTTTCTTGAAATTGCGGGAACATATTACATGTATAATAATTGCAAATATGATTGTTCTGGTTGGCATTAAGAGGATAACTAAATTGCAACTTTATCCTTCATTATCCTAGCTTGTGGAAGTGAATTTTGCTCGGAAATTAGTTAGTGCCTGGCTTGAATAGGATTGAGATGTCTCCGACTTTAGGAATGCTATATGGACAATGTTAGAATAACGTTAGTTTCACATGTTATCAGTTTGCTGCAGTCGCGTTATGAAAAGAGAGTAAAATTCTTAGTAAAGTTTCAGTTTAAACTAAAATATGAAAGTAGAACAATGTTGTTATTATAATTGAAAAAGTCTAAGGATCCCAATTGCTCTCGTATGATATTGCCAGTGAAAAATTTTCCTGATCGTAAGCCTCAGGCCTCTCTGCTCATATTTTATTCCATTAAAAGACTATTTCATAATTCACATCAAAATGGTCTATCACATCCGAACTGAGCCCATAAAACATCCTCTCATTCTAAAGATGCTGTCGCAGTTTGATATATCATGCAACGTACTGCAATATCAGTCTTTTTTTCCTTTGCAGGTTGGTCTCTCGCCCCTAGTTGCTCCAACCGAGTATAGCCAGCAGGATGGCATTCACACCGCCTGCGAATATTATCCTTTTGCAACTGTATTACGCCTCCGCGTCCTGCAGGTGTGCGTTTGAAAAAATGATTGGAAAAAGATCCAAAGTGAAGATATTACTTTCTCTTCCTTTAAGTACACTTTCCACTCTCAATTAGTTTCTCAACATGGGAATAAAAACAGAATCTTGATGTTTAGCTCATCAAATTAGTGATGAAAAATATATATTTCAGATAGTCTTTGGGATTACATTTCTTGTTATGGGCACCGTGGCTTTTATCGAGGAGCAAGGCGAACTTAATTTGAGCCTCGCTATCCCGGCAGGAGCATCGACTATTGTAGCTGCAGGTTTGTATCAAAGACCTTTGTTTTCCGGGAAAATGCGCCCCAGTTCCAATACTGAAATTTCATACAGTGTTTTATCGCTTTTTCAACTAAATGCAAATCAACTTTTAAGCGGATAAATTACAATTTGGGATATCAAAAATGGCTTTTAACTCGTTGTTGATTGATGGCTTGGCTCACATGCCCTTTCGGGAAATGATATTGCGCTGCAAATCCGTTTCATGTGCGGATTGTGGGAATCCGATCAATAGCCATAAACAACGTTAGCGAAAAACCGACGAGCGCCCGAATAATATTATTATTGAGGATAAAGGGATCAAAAATAGAAAACGGAGGAAAAATTTAGAATTCATCTGTTCATTTTCCAACGTTTCAGCTGCAAGTATTCACACAAGTCGAGGATTCGGAGGATATAGCGCATCCTCCTGTACACCCGGATCCGCCTTGCGTTTCTTAGGGCCATCAGTGCGAGTAGCAATAGCGCTCTCGATCCTCTGGGGCATAGCTTTCTCGTTTCTCACTGCGCTGGTGGTACAAACGACAAGGACCCTTGCCAACTCGTCCGCTACGCTCCAGGACAATAGCGGACTGAACCCCACTGCGTTCTACTCGAATGCATCTGATCCTACCGACGTGCTCATCCTCGCAATGATCGAACTCTCGCTGGCGATCATTACGATCCTCGTTATTGCGATTCTCCTGCGAATTGATTGCAAATACGACCCCGATTGACAAGGTCTGCCCGTCGATGTCCAAGGCACGGGTACCGGAATCGGTATCAGCGTAATCGGCAGTAATCCATCCACCATGTTAATGACTACAACGGGATCTACAGAACCAGAGGCCCCAAGTAATCCCAATGAGCGCGTGAATCGGGTTGCTTGGATGGTATAGATTTGCGACCGCTAACGGATCTAGTATTACAACCAAGATGCGCAAAACTGAATGGAAACTCCTCATAAGAGAGAATGATGACATAACTTTGTTTAATAAATGTACTAATTCTACAGAAGTGAATTTATTATTGATTCTACAATCCTTAGATCCTTAGATCTTTCATTCTGATTTTGATCACAGGTGAGCTCCTAAAGTTACTAAACAACGCAACTCGTTGTTTGTTTCTAATTCTATAATTATAGTAAGCTAGAAATGGTCATAAACTATAGTGCCATAGACAACATTCACTGACGTTAATTAAAAATGTCTCACACAGTTCTGACAAGGAAATCCAGTGTAGCAGTAGCAAAATTAGGAGATGATGAAAAGAGAAAATCGCATAGAAGGAGACGACATAAATCACAAAAGAAACGAAAGTGGATAGGCCCAGATTTTGATTCTGCTAATGTGGTTCATGTAATCTTAGGTGATAAGGTGCAAGAGATACTCAAATGCATTGTAGGAGTCAATGTGACGGCGGAAAAACCATGGACGTATATCAACAAGTTCTTCATTCAAGAGCAGATCGAATCAGAGGACATTCCCGAAGACTTCAAGACTTTTCTCAAGTGCAAACAAAGCATCATTGATTTTCCCAACGATGAAATGCTCATTGGCTACATACCAGATGAGTCCAGAGAGTACGACGAGTTCTATTTATGTCCGACGGTGGACTCGGAGGAGAAAGTCTTGGAAATGGTAAAGGAGGAGGAAGCTAAGCAACAGGCCAGACTAGAAAACACTATACACAAAAGGATCGGGACATGGGACACAATGGGAAGCGGGGTCGAGATTGATGAGGATACATTGGAAGGAAATCGCGGATTGTACCGGATCGTGTTTGAAGCACGGTACCCATTGATTTATTCCAATGTGAGATTTCGATTCCGACTAGTGAATCAAGCTCGAGATGGATACGCTGAAATGAGGATGATGCCAAGGTACGTTGTGCCCTTGGTCAACAAGAAACGAATTCACAATTCCAGCCAGATTGCGCCTACAGTAAGGATAAACCTTTCGCAGACCCATAGCACGTATCCCAGGAATAATTGGACTCAGTACAATTACGATTGTCAATTTGTGGCCACTCTGACTAAGGAATTTATGGAAATCTGGCGACGTTTTCACCACCACAATATGGACTTTGTGCATGATAATTTACGCATTAATAGCGAGATTAATCTCTATAGCACCGATTACTTTGCTCTATGCAACAGGCCCCTGGCCAATAAGTACGACTTCGTTTATGTTGAATATAACTCCATCAACGACGTCAATATTTGCAAGGATAAAATGATTTCCGCTTTCACCTGGCATCCGCTATGGACCGGAGTTCTAGCGATTGCCTATGCCAACATCTCTCCACGCTGGTATCTTTCAGGAGAGAAGAAGGTCAGCCACCTCATGGATGAAGTTATTAACGGGTTCAATCCAGTGCTCATTTGGTCCCTTGATGATACGCTAACCAGGAAACTAGTCCTGCAAACTAACTGCGAAGTACATTGTTTGGCATTCTGTCCCCACAATGAAAACATTCTGGTCGGAGGTTGCGCTAATGGGGAAATCATCGTATGGGACATAAAAAACAAACTTTCAAAAGTGGAAACTGAAGAGATTCTAACATCAAACCAGCAAATGTATCGCGCACGATTGTTTGCGGATATGGTGTGGATGAAGCACAGCAGAGACTACTCCATTGTACCACCAACTGCCCTAGCTCAGCTTCAATGTACGCACACCAACAATGTAACATCTATTCAGTGGTTACATCCATTATGCAAAGTGACGAAAACTGGTAGTCTAGTGCATTTAGAGGAAGGAGACCCATCACCTTCCTTGCAGTTCATCACTGCAAGTTCTGATGGAACGATCAAGTTCTGGGACCTTCATCAAACACCTCTTTCTACAGGAGATTATAAACCACAAAGAAAGTCAAGGCGTTTAGCAAAACGGCCCAGTGCTTTAACTCTGGATGTGTCCCCATACAGAATACTAAACCGCCGAATGATTCCCCATTTTCAAGTAAATCTACTAAATGATGATGGAAAGATTATCCCAGTTTCCAGTATTTGCCTCCCAAGCGATCCAATTTCTTTTCAGCAAAAACACTCTGGAATTGCGCAGTTCTCTTGCGCGAAAAGAACATACTATGAACCAAGTTTCGGCGCACATTCAGAACCCTTAGAGAGAACGGTAGTAGTTGGTACGTATCAAGGAGAGTTCATGGTTGGAAACTGGGAAGGATTCGAGTACACATCGGGCGATATATTTACAAAGGACATTTTGAAAATTTGCAATGTCGGTCGATACCATGATGGGCCTATTCTGACCATTAAACGGCATTTTCACCTACCCGACATTTACTTGACCGTGGGCGGAAAGATATTTTGTATTTGGATGATTGGGTTCACTCAGGCTCCAGTAATTTGGCGTAAATCAACATTTAGATATACTAGTGGAACATGGGAGTTTGCAAATCCAACAGCGATTCGTTTGACTGTCTCGGATGGAAGCAGGGAATTCTGGAACTTTGAATATAAAAGCGATGCGAAATTTTCCGCCCAAATTTTCAGCGGAAAGCCACTAATGGAAGCTGGTGTGCATCACCTGCCTAGTGGTAACATGAGAATAGTTGCGATTGCTGATGACCGGGGAACCATACGACTTACACAGCGAACCAGGGCACCACCTCCAAGGAGCGAAGATGTTGAATCATTCAAACGATTTTTGGATAACAACATCAATCGCAGATTAGATTTTGAGTCCTGGCAAGTAAATTGGACCAATAAATATGCTTCCTGGATTACAGATCAGCGAGAAGCTGAGCTTGCTGAGGCAGCCCGAAAGCGGGCAGAACAGCAAGCACGCGAAGCGTTTGAAGAAGAAGAACGAGCAAAACAAATTCTGGAAGAAGAGAAGTGGAAGGCGGCCAGATTGCACCCTCCGCCAGGTAGGTATGAGGAATGGGCGAGGGAGCAATGGATCGTCAAGGAACAAGAACGGATGGGCAATGTAATATTATTCAGTAAGCGACTTGATAAGGCGACGCTCATGAAGCAACAACTCCCATTGAAAAGATTAGAGATTGAAGAAGTCAGGAAGCAGCAGAAAATTAAACAGAGATTAACGAAAGTCGACGACATCTTCAATAGTACTATAGCAATGTTATTTCCTAATTTGCTGGAAGAAACTCAATCTGCATTTGTCGAAGTTAAGGACATGTACACTGATCAGGAATTGGCAGAATTCAATGAAAACACAATCAATGCGTATAAGCAACTTGTCGATGAATCTAATGACATTATTGCACGCAATCCCTTTGAATACGAATTAGATTTTATGAATATTTTGCAGCTGAACAAAATTAGAAAGATGAAAGACGATTTCAAGACAATAGAGAGGCATTCTATGAGGTTTAACAAATACAAGTCAAACAAGGAGTCATATGGCGAAGTCATTAACTATCTCCCTTCAAAGGTTCCTCAAGATTCCATGCCTGAATACGTCCAAAAAGATGAAACGCTGAGTCAAGAGTCCGATATGGCATTTTAATTGATTGCGAAAATGTATAGGATTTATTCCTGTAAGAAACATCTGCGCATAAGACAATAACTCATCCTCCTTCATTCAAAATCAGATATCAAGCAATAGAATAGAGAAACCATGCCTAGGAGGGAATTTGTATTATTTCTATAAACAATAAACTACTACCTATTACACATCCTGTTTGTTCGGCCACTTGGTTGGGAAGGGAAGATAGGATTGGGATGTAATATCCTCTGGGTAGTCAAGGGTAACGCTCTGCCCGGGATTGAACCCAAGTCACTAAACTCGTGGGCTAACTGCGTTACCACTCGATTACCGAACAGTTTAAACAATAAATTTGATTCAATTTTATTCAGAAGTCATAACAATACATCAAATCTTCATTGTCTAACAATCAATAAGAAGGTACACTTGAATATGTATGGTCAAAGAGCACATAATTCGAATTTGTGCAATTAACATGATATTCTTGATCTGGGATGGTCGCTTCTGCAATAGGTTCCTCGATATCGGAAGTAATTGGCTCAAGCTTCACCTCGAACTGATTGCAAGAATCTGTTAGTTCGTCATACAGATCACCATTTAGGTTTTCAGAGTCATTGATGCTGAGGTAATTGGTTGGACTTGAATCATAGAGTGTTAGCTGCACGATCGTTTCTGAGCCCAAGGTTTGCCGCCCGCTGTAAGTTTTATCCAGTTTCAGTTGATGGATAACATTAACAGGTTTATTTAACGGCGAAACGAAGTGTACTTCACATCTGATGGGGAACTCGCCCCAGCCACGACGTGAGAGATGAAATGGATGCTCCCTAAGCAAAACAATTGATTAAAATCGGTCATTTCGATTGGACCTGATCAAGACCTACGTCAACTCAATCACATCGTGCGGATGATAGGACGGGTGTAAATGGAAAACGATTTTCTTGATAAAATCATCAACTCTGGGCGAATCCTGTGGGCCACGAACGTAGACCATCCACTTATGAGTGGAATTGTCTTCTGGATTTTCAGATGGCATCCACTTGGAAATATTGCCGATTATGATGAGTTTCTTTAGCATTTGCCGATTTCTTGGGACATTTGCAAAGGTGTTTTTAGTGCTGTAGGCTTCTGGTTCAACTTTTACTTGACGGTGCTTGGTTTTTGTGTCCACGTCTTCATTAATAGGCAGTACATTGATTCTCTTCTTAGCTCGTCGAGTTCTCGTCGTCGAGAAATCCATACTGGCGAGTTCCTTTTCGTTGATGATCTTCTTGATGGCCGGATGTAATCGAGCTTGTGCGTCGACAATTTTCAGCTCATCGGCAGTGAATTCTATCTGAGACTTCGGCTCATTGTAATAATTGGAAACCAGTACATATCGGAGCACGTGTAGTGTCTTGGCAAGGCACGTGATTCTATTCTGGATCTCCATGAGCTGATTCTCCCGTGTCTCCAGCTGCGCTTGGAAAACCTCATTGATTTTTTGTTGGGCTTTCTCAATTTGCACCAATTTTTCTATGAAAGAACCAAGAAATGCTAGATCTGTAGATCGTGGAATGCTAAAAACCTACCTTTATCACGTCGTTTATTGGCCTCTTCCAATATAGTATCTGGTAGCTCATAGTCTGGATCCATAGTCCCAGCAATCAACTTTCGGAAAATGCTTCCATTTACAATTAGCACATTATCCAGGCAATGTTTACTTTCTGGACTTTCTTTGGGAACTCTGACCACATGTTTCCACATCAAGCCATCTAGTGCAGAAACTAGGAACTTGATAATCAGAATACACTAAGACCCCGCTTTACGCTGCCCCGTTTAACGCTGTTTCGCTTTAACGCTCTTTTATTTGGCCAAGGCCATTCTCATAAAGTTGCATAGAGCAGGGGTGAGCAACCTTTTTTCAGAGTGGGCCGCACATAGCATTTTTATGCTGCGTCCGGGCCGCAAGTATAAATT
>JAOEHK010003934.1:0-14475 GCA_025447835.1 Labidoglobus nevermanni
ACTGTGTGTTTTGGATCTGCGCCTAAAATACAAATAATTCGATCCAATTGTAGTATTGGATATATTATGTGTACTCCTCGGATCATTAACGCACAAAAAGAATTTAGAAAAATCTTATGGTTCGAAAGTTATAGCGAAACACCCTCATTTTCCATGACAAATCATGAATGTTGGTTTGTCTAACTGTGTGTTTTGGATCTACGCCTAAAATACAAATAATTCTATCAAAATGAAATATTTGGCATGTTTGGTGTCCTTCTGGGATACTTTCAAGGAGAAAACATATTGAAAAACCCTCAATGCTCGAAGTTTATAGCGAAGAAACTAACATTTTCTATGCCAACTCATGAAATGCAAGTCCCTTCGTCTGTGTTTTCTTGATTCACGCCTAAAATACAAACAATTTCATCAAAATGAAATACTAGGAATATTCTGTGGTCTCCTGGGATCATTATCATGAAAAGGGAACTTGGAAAAACACATTCGTCGAAAATTATAGCGAAACAACCTTCATTTTGTATCACAAATCATGAATGTGGGATTGTCTTACTGTGTTTTGGATCTACGCCTAAAATACAAATAATTGGATCGAAATTAAATATTGGGCATGTTTCGTGTCCTCCTGGGATACTTTCAAGGGGAAAACATATTGAATAACCCTCAAGGTTCGAAGTCCATAGCGAAAAACTAACATTTTCCATGCCAAATCATGAAATGTATGCCCCTTCGTCTGTGTTTTCTTGATTTACGCCTAAAATACAAACAATTTCATCAAAATGAAATACTGGGAATATTCCGTGTACTCCTGGGATCATTATCGTGAAAAGAGAATTTTGAAAAACACATTCCTCGAAAGTTATAGCGAAACAACCTTCATTTTCCATCACACATCATGAATGTGTATATTTCTGACTGTGTGTTTTCGATCTAGGCATAAAATACAAATAATTTGATCAAAATGCAATATTGAGCATATTTTGTGTACTCCTGGGATCATTAACGCGTAAAATAATTTGGATAAATCTCATGGTTTAAAAGTTATAGGGAAATAACCTTCATTTTCCATCACAGATCATGAATATGTGTTTGTCTCGCTGTGTGTTTTGCTTCTACGCCTAAAATACAAATATTTGGATCGAAATGAAATATTTGACACACTCTGTGTACTCCTGGGATCATTATCGCGTAACAATAATACCGAATAACCTCATGGTACGAAAAGTTATAACGAAACAAACCTCATTTTCCATCCCAAATAATGTGTGTTTGGCTTGCTGTGTGTTTTGGATCTGCGCCTAAAATACAACTAATTTGATCGAAATGAAATATTAGGCATATTCTGTATACTCCTGAGATCATCAACGCGTAAAAAGAATGTGGAAGAACCTCATTTTTCAAAAGTTATAGCGAAGCAAACCTCATTTTCCAACCCAATTCATATTACCTCAGTTCGTATGATATAATACTGTACCACTCACTACTAAATTACTTATTTTTCAAGGTGCTGCTGAAATTCGATCCTAGTAAGTAATTAAAATGCGAACCGAATTTAATTAAGGGCAGGCAGCACATTTTAGCGTTCAATAGCGAACAAGTGCTGAACAAGGAGCTCAATGAGGTGGACGGCGAATCATTCACTTAATTGAAAAGCGTTCGATATTATTTACATGTGCGCGTCCGCTGGATACTCGCCGCCTCCAAGTACATTCATATTTAAATTGCAGCAGGCCCAATTAAAGCACACCATGGCCAATCTACGTCCTTATGGCAGCGGCGCGCTCGGAGCACTTGGCTGATGACTTCAGCTCTTCGCCGTCTTGCCTTCCATGCGATTCAATTGCATTCAATTCGAGTCTATTCAATCTCCAACATTGCGTCTAACTACTCCCTAAGCTAGTTTATTAATTCAATATTCATTCTTAATTGCCTCCCTGTTACCTGCTGTTCCAATTCTTTTCGTCAGCAGTGTCAAACTTTTAATCGTTACATTCCCCCAGATTCTGTGTGTATTGAGGTTTAGAGGCTCAAAAACCTCCTGAGCGCATTCAGAGGTTAGAGCAATACGACGCCATTGTTGAAGGATAATGGCATTTGCTGCGGCCCCCAGGGGCCAGAAGTCGTTGAGTGTGCGGATTAATGTATGAAGGGTAATCGCAGTAACAATGCTCGTTGGCGTGCATTACCGCAATCGTTAATTAAGCAATAATTAGGTACGGAATAGTTTCGCCATTTTCGGAAGACGGGGTGCAGCGTTGAATACCCGCAAATGCTACACAAAGGCGTCTTAGAAGTTGGGTCGAATTGTTGGCGTTGGCATTATTCAATTCTGAACATACTAGGCATGAGTCAAGGGTTGGGGGCCTGCACTTGTCCAGACGTCTGAGTCACAAACGGCAACACCACAAGGCGCCTACAGGATGCGAAGGATATTGTTGGGCCATCCACCGACGACTGCATTGTCTTCTGCATTCTGTTCGTGGTCGCTGGGTGCATGAGGCTTGCAAACCAGAACTCATGTAAACCCTATATATCGTATCATCAATTCCTTCCGACTTCCCGTATCAATCAGACGGAAATCGAATAAAGTTTCCGTTTCATCTCGGTGTAATCGAGTTGGACGAAGTGTTATCCGCACTAATTCGCCCCCTCCCCCCTCGCCGCCTCGAAAACATCGCACTTTACCGCATGTGACCGATGTGAGTTGCCAAGCAAAACGAGGGAAAACTTTAATTTCGGCAACACTTGGCGCAATCTTTCCCCAGCCTTCGCAAAAACAGTAGCTATGTGATTGCACATCGATAACGCTAATCTGGGCTGCTGCGATGCCAGCGCCACTTGCGCAATCGCTTCGTCCTGATCGCTGCTGACTAATGACGTTGCCGTACAATTCGATTCACTTTGTGGATCATCTAAGGCGCGGCTCATCGAGGATCGATTTCCGTCCACATCCCCCTTGCTATGCTACCTTTTCATTTCCGTCGCTGTAGATGTCCGACGATAGGGGTGGATGCTGGTCAGCTGCTACATTTCCAAACTCATTTGCATCTTATCCCCAACAAGCATTCGTCATGTAGCAGCAGGCTGAGCGCGAATTCACTTTCTGCGATCTTTACGCAAATCCATCCTGCTAGGTGGCTGCTGAAACTTTTCCGACCCCCGTCATTTATACATATTTAATCGTGGGAATTGCACATTTAGCAGCTATCCTCGATTTTCATATTCAATTGGGCACGCGGCAAATCTGCATTCAGGGTGCGGTTTTTTACTGTTGCAAACAGTTGCCGCCTGGGGCAGCATTTTCAACGCATTCTGAATGGGGATGTCCTCTGGATGGCGGCATCCGGAGCTAGTGTGTGCGAGCAATTTGGTTTTTTAATATTTTGTGCAGATTCGCCGGCGATATCGCGTTGAAAATCGCTTCAGGAGTGGCGCATAGCATTAGCGAACATTTAAGGATACACAGGGGTAGCTAATGTGAATGCGTTGGTGCAATTAAAATGTTAACGAGGAGTCATTTGAGAGATTAATTATAACCACATGGCGGGCATATTGCTGATCTAGATAGCGTTACGAGAAAAGTGCACCGGGATAAGAGTGTCCCCTCTCCCCTGTATTCCAGGACATACGGTTTTCATGCAGAGCGTAACAAGAAATATTTGATGTGTTGGCATATTAGGAAATATAGTTTTATACACTCAATGGGATTTGTTGAAATAGAAAATCAACTTGTTGCGACATCTATGAGTACATGGTCAAAGCGTTTTATGCGATGATTCTATCATCGACGTGCCGTTCACTCTTGCGCTTTTGCGCATTATATAGAATCAACACTATTTTCCTTTTTTTTTGAAGACCAGTTTAACCACAAACTACACTCAAGCTCTTCTAATTGGGCCCATTGTGCCTCCTGCCTTATATAGGTCCTATCCCTCCAACCAGTTGAAGTGGCGTTGAAGTTCCAGAATCTTACTCGGAGGGTATGACAGCAGTTGCGTCTTATTCAATAACTCAGCATCTAGAATCTTCATTCTGACACTGCTCACAGTCGGACAGTAACACAGAACATGGAGAGCCTCCTATTTCTCCTCAAGGTTGTATGTTAGCACTCGGCAAGGTGTAGCGCTGCTCTCCTTTGCGAGGGCTTATTTAGAGTCCTTCCACCTCATTTTAAGGAGATTGGGGATTTGTTTGCAAAGGTAGTCTTTAAGGGACGTGACACTCAGACCCATTTGAGAAGGGCTAGTGGCTTCACCTTTCATTCCTTCTTTTGCCAGTGTATCGATACGTAAGTATCCCTTACTCTCGTCGTACCCTTTGGCCCACTGAATGGTAAGTGAGTTGGATAAGGCGGGACTATTGAGGTTCAAAATCGTGTCGTTTAGAAGTTCGGAGTTTGTGAGCCAGTCTACTGTCACACATTATGATAATGTTAGTGGATGTTACCTTCCTTACCAGCAACGATGTTGCAGCCATATTAATAGCTGCCAGTTTAGCTTGAAGTACGAATATCACTTTCTATTTTTACTAGACATTCATATATTTCCTGCGTGACCTCAAGGCATCAGGTTTGTGTGTTTATTGCAGAAATACATTTGCCAAAACTTTGGCAACATTGTCTGGTGGAGAGAAGTATAGAAAAACATTTTCCTGTTTGTGGGCATTACGGAATGCCGGCTGCCGGTGCAGCACGACAATCTCATCTATCGAAGCCTAGATGGAAGCGGCGGACGTGGTAAGGTCTCCCACAGCGCCAGTTGGTGGCGCCGCATTCGTTTGCGGAATATAAATTAACAATTATTTGGCAAAAATATGATCGCACGCGCTTGCCTTGCCCTCGTCCCATTGCATCACCTAATCTTGCACAGTGCCGGCGTCCACGAAGAGGCACGAAGGTGGCAATGGTGTCGCGCCGAGGGAGTGCTTGGCATCATCCCTCAGGTACCGTTAGTATGCGTCTGAGGCAGTGGCAATCGAAGTCACTGCACGCGAATGAAATACAAATCACATTTGTTTCATCTCGCCGCTTGTTTGTAGGCGATTCATTCACCCGATCGAATTCTGGACCGCTGACGATTGATCACGGGGCAATTGATTCAATCAGTCCGATTAGGTTGAGTGGATAAACTTCGCCATTAATCGGCGATTTCGCGGTGCCCAGTACGACTGTCAATAAAGTGTCGCTGTGTGATTTATTTGATGAGACCAAGTGCCACAAAGTTGCATGAATTCATCATCGATTTGCACGCTAGACTCATATCAATGAAATATAGCGGGCACGCGCACATTGTGATCAATGCAACCAATTAATTTTTGCGCCTGATGTTCGCGAACTCATTGAAAACCATAAAATAACATCGTTTGATCTATTTCCTTTGACCGCGTATTAGACCGTTCTGTAATTCGTGATTAAATACAGCGGAATAGACATTAATCCACATCTCTCCGTTCGCGTCTCAGAAAGTCACTAGAAAAATAACACAACTTCTCAGTCTTCGCTCATTATAGCAATTATTAAGCGAGAAATACGTAGAGCGCAAGTTCGTGCAGCCTTCCATTACGAGCGCAAGCAAAGGCATGTAAAGTGAGCAAGTGCAGCCTAGATAAACACGGGCAATAACGAATAAAAAACGCCACCACAACCATTTTGCTTATGCACTTTCAAGCAGAAGCAGCGTAAAATTTCGTTTATTAGCCGATTAAATAACCCAAGCGCGGGCATATTTATTGACTGCGTGGCCTCGCCTGCCACTTGCCACTAATTGCGCTTTATGCATTGTTTTAGTGATATTGTTCTGAATTACGGCTGCCAACCATCCCCTTGCCGATATTTTTGCCATCCATGCTACAGCGCATTTTAATCTGTCTTCATCATTCTATCAAAAAGAGATGTTTCACTATTCATCGTAAATTACTTGCAAGAAACTGTAACTGCTCTTTTAATGTCGAGTTTCTTGCTTTGGCCTTACAAAAAGTACTAGCAGAAACGGGCGACTACGGTAAATATCCAATCTGAACGATTTCTGGCTACACTCATCATCTGTGATAACCCTTGGTTTCATAGAATCCAAATACACATTAGATTACTATTTGCAGAATTATGAAGCTGCTTCATTAGTCAGGTTAAGTGAACCGCTAGATTGCTCAGCGGTAACGGAAATGGGGCTTGGATGACCCACGAGTCTAGTGACTTGGGTTCAGTCCCTGGCAGCCCGTTACCGTTGCCTACTAAGTGGCTAGAGCAGTGCTCCGCAACCTTTTCTGACCCAGGGCACACTAACAGTCTCCTAGAATTCTGCGGCACACCAAAACGAAAATGGATGTATTAATTGATCAAATATTTTTAATATTTTAATATAATATTAATATAATATAATATTAATATAATATTTTAATAATATTTTAATGCGATTTTCACTTTCTATTCAATACTAGACATATTATTTATTTATTTATTTATTGCCTAATGCGAACATTAGCAGCATCTTTGCCTTTACAATATTCATAATTTCCTATTAGGTTAAGTGCCCCAAGGGCACCAGTGCCGCAGTTACTACTTGATCAACGGAATCAAAGAATATGTCCGTTTCACTGCAATATAGATTAAAGTTTGCGTACATTTGAGTCAAGGGTGCGTGCCGTCCAAAGTTGGTTAACCCCCTGCCCAAATGGAATAGCTCGTGTTTCCTCGTTGCTCTACCCGGTACTCGAATGGCGATCCGTGACACCAGGTCGACGTAGTCCACACAATTATTGCAAAGCTTATATAGAAACTTCATCGATTGCACCTTCCGTTGCACATGAAGCAAGGATATGCCATAGGCGGCCATCTCAGGTGAGAAGTCATAGCCCACAGGCAGGTGACACATCGATCAAAGAGCATAAGTTTCTCATAAATCTCCTCTGAATGCGCTCTAGTCTGTTTGTATGTACATCGTAAATGGCGACCAGATAAATCCTCCACACTCCAGCCGACTTCGCAACAAGACAAAGTATAGTGCCCTATAAGCCAAGGGGTTGTTGAGCCTCCTGCACGTCCTGTAGATGAAACCCAGGGACTGCAGCGATGCTTTACAGTGATTATATAATAATTAAAGTGATACTTCCACTTGTTTTAATGTACATTAATGTCTTATAGTCAACTCTATATTGGGTAATGCAAGGCAAAATTATTGGTCGAGATTAGAATGGGTTATTGTCACTCCACCCCATGGTCTTACTGCACACTAGTGTTAGCTAGGCGGCACACTTGTGTGTGGAGCACTGGGCTAGAGGACAGGACGACATCTGAAATAGTAGATGAAGTTGCAGTACACACCTCTGCTATTCCCCATCCCATCCCAATAACCGAAACCTATCTTGCTTTCCAAACTAAGTGGTCATACAAGGAGGATGTACAATAGGCCCAAATAGTAGGGCCTAAGAGCTACGTATGTTACACGCCCTCCAACAAACCAACCAACATAGGTTAAATGAGGTAAGATTAGGTTGTGTTACGTTAGGATCAGTGTTTCTCAAGCATTTTTGTCTCGTAAATCCCTTACCGATATTGTTAGTTTTCACAGACCCCTTAATATTAAATTTTAGATATGTATTCTATGTGTACTCGTATATTGGCGGATAAGCACAGGGCACGCGGAATACATACCTTTGAGTGACGGGACCAAGGGTTCAAGCTCGCTATGTAATATTTCAGGTGAAGTAGAAGGGATTTGGTCGGAAACAAGAACACACGACAATAATTTGCGTTGAATGTCATCATAGGCTAATCTACTGGAAGATCTGGAGTAATTGAAGCGTGCATGTTCTAATCGGTGCAATTTACATCGAATTTTGGTGGTGTTCGTCGTAATTTTGAGACTGGATGTTCATTTTCAACTCCTGTTGTACTTGTCTTTCCTTGACAACAAGGAATTTAGATCCGACGTGATGCCAAGCGTGGTTTTTCTATTGATTCAATTACACATTCCACACAATAACAATTCTAAGCTGTCGAGTTGCGAGGAGCAAATAGAAACAGATGCATTATTGATGGATGCGGGTAAATCGCTGATAATTGTGTAGAGCTGGGTGACGCTGGAATGCTTTGCGTCGTATCGAAATTAACTTTTTCAAAGTTTGCTTTCGGCCACCGCAGCCGCCATGGCAATATCAATTGCAAATTTTCGACGTTATAAAAGATTAATGATGCTCGTGCCAGCTGCAATTACGACAGCATCAACGACTCGCCAACTTTGTTTAATAAAACAGCCGAAAACTTTCCCCACGTAAGGGAAGCGATCGACTGCACTAGGCGCGTCCTTGGAGGGCAAATATTTAACGCGACACATGAGCGTGGAAATTAGTTGTTCAATGGCAACCTGACTGTCCTTCATAGCAGCTCCACCAGCAGGACGCATACCAGGTTCACCGTTTCTAAATATTCATGTGGATTGGTCTCTGGTTGTTATCCTGGGTCCGCATATCATTATCCATGTGAATAAAACATTAAAAGTCGTTTGTATGACCGAAAACGTCCTCGCTGGGAGTGTCGGTTCTGCGGGTACTGAGGGTAGTCGCAGGATTATTTTGGAATCCACTTAGTTCATCACACGTCTCGTTACCGGCTTACACTACGCCGTAATACAGATAATGCTATTAAGTTTGTGGAAGCCGCAAGCCACTGTCGAAATCAGTCCCGCAGCAATTATTCACCTACTTGGTTCCGCATTTTGGTGAACATTGTTGATGACGCAGCGTAACTTACAGCTGATATCTTTTGGTATTAGGTTAGCATTCATCTTCGTTAAGGGTTTCAGCGATAAAACCAGCCAGTTATAACGAAATTTAATTTGAATTTCCACCTAATTCGCAAACGTCTACATATACTATTACATACTAAAGCTGGACCTTAGTCTCAGAACCTTGGGCATCCCTCGTGTTTGTCTACTATACATGGGCTCATGAACAATCAATTAATTGAAGGATATTTGTTCACTCTGCGAACGCGACATTAGAATAAGCTTCGTAGATATAGTTTCCTTTATAGCATTGTTTACATTATTGTATTTAGTTTTATCATATTGTTAGATACATAGGTTTAGGGCCAGGCACTACCCGGCGATTGCCTGCGACGCGATATTGCTCAGCATCTGTGGTACATCTGGCGAAAATAGTTGTGCCCATTGCAGTGACGGCGCAATTCTCTTACAATAAAAACCGGCCATCGGCCGTCGCCCAAGGGTCGCAACGAAGCATGCATTATAAACCCCTATAAGGAAGCATACCGAAGCTACGCGAAGAGTGCCAAGAGCGACAGGAAACAACTTCCTATTCCACAGGTAACGGACAAGGTTCTCCTCAAAGTCGCCATGATACTTTCATTCAGCAGCGTGAATAGGCTAAAGTTCATTGCAAAAGTCATCTCTATATATAAAAATGAATGTATGAATGTGTGTTCTCGATTTACTCCGAAAATAGAAACAATTCGATGGAAATGAAATATTGAGCACGTTCCGAGTACTTCTGGGACACCACTAACGTAATGGAAAATTCAAGGAAACTGATTGTTCGAAAGTTATAGCCAAAAAACCAACGCTTTTCACGACAAACGGCATGGCAATACCGCTCGAATGCAGTCTACTGCGCATGAGTCGTCGTCCGTTGCCAAGCAACGATTGTTTACCGAACGAATGCGCACGGGAATGAATTCTCCATGC
This sequence comes from Labidoglobus nevermanni, assembly GCA_025447835.1. Lineage (NCBI taxonomy): Eukaryota > Metazoa > Arthropoda > Insecta > Coleoptera > Staphylinidae > Labidoglobus > Labidoglobus nevermanni. Next base: position 9,696 of record JAOEHK010003934.1, read on the forward strand.
CATATCAAGTAGGCTGCGACAGCGGGGTACGACACTGCAAACCGATTGCTAACAGGTGCAGATGTGCAAATTTGTAGCCGTGCACTAAACTATGAAAACCTCTACGTAGCTTTCCGGATTGGGAATGGTCGCAGAAATGAGTGAGAATTCAATATATTCTCAAGCCGTCCGAGTGTGGTCACCGACGATCTAACTGGACGCGAGCAAGCGAAGCTTCATGAGGACCATGGGATCGTTACCAATAAGCCCGAGACCTCACGAAATCTCCAGGAACGTGGTATGCATGTGCGATTCAACCGCGAAGGCGAAGCATTCCTCAGCCAAATCTTGGTGGGCGCGGAAACGTGGATTAGCTACTTTTAACAGCAGAACGGCGACGACAACGACGGCTCGGACTCGAAGTTATCAAGGGAGTCGTCGCCAATCGATTGCTAACAGGTGGACGAGCAGAACAGATAGATGCGTAGATGTGCAAATAGCCGTAAAACCCAAGCAACGCTGGGTACTCCACTAGTAATAATTATAATTTGTAAGGTTGAAATAATCCAATAGACAAATATTGTGTGGTTCTCCATTCTACCATCTGGGGAGCCAACCAACCTGTCCAGCCACAATAATTAGCTGGGCACCCACGCTCGCTCCCTGTTCCACCACACGAATCAGTATGTCCCAAATTTTGTTTGCCCCGTAGGCCCCTTAACGATATTGTTAGTTTTAACAGACCCCTTAATGTCGGATTTTAGAAATTTAGTTGCTGCGTACTCTTATGCTGGCGGATAAGTACGGTGAATACCAATCTTCGAGTGACTGAACCCAGGATATTCCCCGTGCTTGTCCGCCAGCACTGGTTACGAGATTTGGCACTTTCCATTCATGAACTGCTATTAACTTTACTCTTACGTAGATCCTCAGTTACTTGTTTCATTATCGTGGAGACCCTGCAAGTCAAAATCGACCCCTAGGGGGGTCCCTTTGGGAATTACTGGTTTATATCAATGTTTGGAGAAACTCTGAATAAGAAGTTTTATTCATATCCTTGAATAAACTCATGTTCGCTATGCCACCGCAGAGGACATGGGAAAGAGGAACCTCATTCAGGAACCTCAATGAGCAGCTAATCGTGTAGCTGAAGTTCGGGGGCAATTTCATTGTGTTTCGGGGACATTTGTCACGCGCATCCATCGCAGACGCTGACCGGAAAGTGGAGGCGTCCTTTTGCGTCCTCGCCAGCGTCGTAATTCGCCGGAACCAATATAGCCGATCGGCAAGTGAATGACATCTGAATGGGACACCTGTTAATCGCTGGAACGCGTCGAGATTGTCGAATTCCGCACGCATTCCATGCCATTCGTCATGCGCTCCCTCGCCCCCCATTCTGGCGTCCCGCGCGAAACCCGTAAGGAATGAGGGCAACGTGTACCTTGGCTGATGATCGTCGCGATGTAAAGAATTGCGACGCTCACATAGCGACTGTGTTGGCGATGCTTGACGCCCATATTGATCACTGGCGCCAACTTGCCACTCGCATTAACCAAGATTACGCGGAAACGGATACCGGGGGGCGGCGGCCTGCTAGTTCACTCGAAACATATGTGGAAACTTTCCTTCTCGCCGCTGTTTGCTCCTGCCAATTGCAATCACTTGTCGCACGTGCTCCGAATGCGGGGGTTGACGGCGGCGGCGGCGGCGGCGCACTCGGCGCATGGGTCCCGGAAACTCCGAGAGCGAGCGCCTCAAACAGGAGCTGGATGCGAACTGCCCGCCAAGCATCCTGGCGTCGTCCTCGCGACTCCCGACGCGCGCCGTCCATGTCTGCCTGTATCACTCCGCCGCCTCATCCCTCTGCCCGCACACTCCCGGCAAAGCCAACCGGAGCCCATGCGCCCTATTCATATCCCGATACACATTTGCCCACATCTTTTTGTTCGCGTGCACCAGCATCGTCGCGGTATGGTTGGACGAATAGGAGAGGTCGTGGATTATGCATGCAGATGTTGCATAAGAGATGCGGACGAGCGGGAAGGGCAATCTACGTCCTCGTTATGGTACCGGTGCTGGCGCCCATCAAACATTCATCCAGGTCACGACGCTCTCTGCCCATCCATCTTACCTTTTTGTCGTCGTTCTGAAGTTGCCCGGGGGCGCGAGTACACTGGACCCGCGTGTTTTGTGCAAGTCCGCATACCGCCTCATCAGCCCCCTTCAATAGATAATTCGTGCCTTACGTTATATCCCAGGGAACCTGGGATAGGTGATCGCCTGTTTCGTCCTACTCTACACTAGTAAAAATTGCAAGCCTGCACAATATGCTGAAGGGTGCGGCGACAGTAGAGGTCGATGATCGGGCATACGATATGATCTTCAATGTTACCAGGACGTGTCGAGCGCTTCATTCACCGTTCGATTTCGGGAACTACTTCTGAGTGGCCGTGAGGGTGAAATTGCGGCCGATGTATCGGCAGCCTGGAGAAGTGGCACTTGCACCCTCGTAAAACGTGCGCTGGCGGGAAACGATCAGCGATTTGAGCGCACCGCTGGCGAACGATGGTAATGAGTGATCGAGGTAGGTGGCAGCCATGATGACGCTTCGCCATCTTGTGCTTTCGATGCAATGCTGCAAGCGCATTCTCCATGCTGTGATAAATAGCTGGGTGATCGGGAATGTAGTTGGCTCACATTCGTCGGCTGGTATCCAGGATCGTCGGGGATGCCACGTTGCATTATGAATGGAGGGTAGGTGTGCTTCTGAGCAAGTGTCTTTCAAAGCACCAGTATTAAACGGTGCCAACGCGGTTCATATCATCTGAAAGCCACTTGAGAACAACGAAACCTCATAGCAAAGTTCTATTTCGAATAGATATTCTAGAAATAATTCGTCTTTAGAAAGACTTCAATGATTAGTAAATTATCACCACCTATTGGCACACTAGTGAATTAAGATATTCGATGAATCAATAACACACAATTCGGTTTCGATGGGAAAATATGATGCATGACATCTAATATCTATAATTCAGGCAAATATTCGATAGTTTAATGCATTTGCCTCCCAAATAGAGTGTTTTCTTTCGGCGGATCATGTAGCAGTGCGCAGTTGAAATGAATTTTTCGCTGGCACGCAACTTTGAGGCTTTGAGGCATTCGTTTCATGATAAAAGACTTTGCGATTCAATTGCTAGTTCTGTGATCGCACGACGAACGCCGATATCATAGAAATGCGTGTTCGTGCTTCATCCCCAGACGGTGGAAATAGCGTTCGATCCGCTTATTTAAATGCAAGCAAACAATGATCGAAACTCATGCTCCGATTTGAAAATTTCTCTCATAAAGCCAAATAACTTGCAAATACGTCAAACAAATGGAATTAGCACACCATTGAAGTAGAATTATCTGCGAGATAATCAAAATGAATATCAGCTCGTCTCCACTAACTAACACCCTTATGTGATTTTCTATGAGATCACAGTACTGCCTGCGAGTAAATAGCTTAGGGTGAACGTTCCGGCCATACGCGTTGGACAAATTTAGCTTAATTTACGATCAATAAGCTGCGCTTCCGATCGCATCGCTTCTAGCCACCCTTATTGCTGAAGATATTGCAAGCGTAATCCGCATTTGCACACAGTTCAAGCATCGCGTAATTGGTTTACTTAAACAAAAACACGTGCGACACGATACCAGCCACCACTACGCCGCTGTCATTTCCGGATTCGACGCATCTGCGGCTTCCTGTCACGGCCATCATCCCCTTTCAAGAAAAAATTGCGCGTGCAACATCTAAAATAATTAAAAAGATATCGAACAATTGAATGAATCGAAATTATCAATCAATACAACCTGACAGTCAATGATTGCTTTCGGGAGATTGAATCGAGTTTGGATAATCCCAACGCGGATGATCGCAATTGGACTGGATTTTAAATGAAATGCAAATGCCACGTTAATGAACAGTATTTATTTATTATTCTCGAGCGCAATTAACGGTGCGAAATGATGGTCATCGGAAAAGCCGAGAATGCAAATGGGCTTGTAGACCGATAATGATGATGCTTCGCCCTTCGCTTCGATTTCATTTTTTGTCAAATCACACAACGCTTAATTAGGACAAATGAGTCCCATTTTGAAACGAATTTCATTTTCTCTTTGTTTGCGCTAATGATTATTTTGTTAGCAACTGATTTATTGCAAAATCATGCATTTATTAAACTAATCAAACGAATTTCACTATTTTCATTTCGATAAATGATAATTACATTTTGTATTTGGAATGTTTATAATTCTCGGCAATTACGTAATAGTTCCGGAACGATGCTTGGCGATTACGTAATACAGTCGAACTCTGTTATAACGAGCTCGAAGGGACCGTGAGATTTGCTCATTATATCCGAGGACTCGTAATAACCGGGTTGGTGAAAAAAATCGTATAAATACGTACATAATTGCATACGAAATATTTATTTTTCATTTCTGTACATTGCAAAAGAAATTTGTTAGTTTGCTTTGAACTTTTTCGTCATTTGAACGTCTCATTTCAAAAAAAGCCTGAAGTTTCTTTGCGCATTCAAAAGCCATTGATGATGTTGGTGGCGGTTCAGTTTGGTATTGTTCATTACTGCTCATTGTCGTTGCCTTGATCAGTTTCTCAGTTCCTCTTGCTTGAATATTAGATACAATATCTTCGGGAGTAGGTACGTCGGAACATTATTTTCAAATTCTTCTATATCCATTTCCAAATTTACTGTCGCACAATAAAATTCGACAAATGTGCAGTATGTTCGTA
>JAOEHK010003945.1:0-35254 GCA_025447835.1 Labidoglobus nevermanni
TCATTAAGAATTAACTTTAAAAGTTATAACTCGTTATTAGATTCACTTCAAACGCAATGAAAGGTGATTTCTTCATATATGGTTAATATCTATCTATAGTTTTACCAGATAAATGCTGAGAATGATTAAAATGCAAGGCTGAGAAGTTGCTATTTTATAAACAAATTCCAATATCAAGAAATCCATTAAGAATTAACTTTAAAAGTTAAAAGTCTTTAGTAGATTCGCTTCAAACGCAATGAAAGGTGATTTCTTCGTATATGGTTAATATCTATCTATAGTTTTAGCAGATTAATGCTCAGAATGATTAAAATGCAAGGCTAAGAAGTTGCTATTTTATAAACAAATTCCAATCTCAAGATATTCATTAAGAATTAACTTTAAAAGTTATAACTCGTTATTAGATTCACTTCAAACGCAATGAAAGGTGATTTCTTCGTATATGGTTAATATCTATCTATAGTTTTACCAGATAAATGCTGAGAATGATTAAAATGCAAGGCTGAGAAGTTGCTATTTTATAAACAAATTCCAATATCAAGAAATCCATTAAGAATTAACTTTAAAAGTTAAAAGTCTTTAGTAGATTCGCTTCAAACGCAATGAAAGGTGATTTCTTCGTATATGGTTAATATCCTTAGTTTAAGCACATAAATGCTCAGAATGATTAAATTGCAAGCCTAAGAAGTTGCTATTTTATAAACAAATTCTAATCTCAAGAAATCCATTAAGAATTAACTTTAAAAGTTAAAAGTCTTTAGTAGATTCGCTTTAAATGTAATGAAAGGGGATTTCTTCGTATATGGTTAATATCCATAGTTTTAGTACATAAATGCTGAAAATCATTTAATTGCAAGCCTAACAAGGTGCTATTTTATAAACAAATTCCAATCTCAAGATATTCATTAAGAATTAACTTTAAAAGTTATAACTCGTTAGTAGATTCGCTTCAAACGTAATGAAAAGTGTTTTCTTCGTATATGGTTAATATCTATCTATAGTTTTAGCATATAAATGTTTAGAATGATTAAATTGCAAGCCTAGGAAGTTGCTATTTTATAAACAAATTCTAATCTCAAGAAATTCATTACGAATTAACTTTAAAAGTTATAACTAGTTAGTAGATTCACTTCAAACGTAATGAAAGGTGATATTGTTAATACCCATAGTTTTAGCACATATACGCTAAGAATAATTAAAGTGCAGGTCTGGAATTGTCGGGTTTGAAGTGGAAGATGGCAGCGTTGCGCACTAATCGACTCCTGTTTCCTGCTGCTACTCCTGCTGACAGGAATGCCTGGCAAGCAGATGACAGAGTAGGTTGGTCTCCTATAGTTCTATTAGAATTTCTAGTAATTCGGCTGGTAAGTTCAACGCACGTTATCATTTGCTATCTGTACGAAAGTAAGTCGCAATGCAGTCGCAGCCGCAATCGTTTTCATTCAAGCAGATTCATCTCGCAAAACAGAATTATTTTGGTTGCCTTTGCAATTATTTTGGCGTCGTTGTAGACAATGGAGAGCCATCGACTGTCCGAGCGAGTTGAAATTACCCGGAGTGCCTGCGGTTTCTGTTTCCTAATGCAAGTGCCTTCCTGCTTCTGCTTCGCAATGTTTTACACAAGTTTGAATAATTTGCTCGCATGTTGGCCCACATTCGACAATGGTTGAGGCAATTTCACGTACTCTTACAGATCTTTAACATTTGGGGGATGGTTTGGTAACGTCTGTATCTGCCCGATCATAACTGGATGAACCCTTGTTGTGGAGTAGAAAGCATGCGAATCAAGCTAAACTGAAGCGTTATTTGGTAATGGTGGTGGTTGCGGGGTACATATTCATCCAAACAGCCAAAGAGTCTAGTCGAAGAGGTCGAGGGAGGGCGGTATGCGGCCGCGAACACGCAAACCCAGCGATGCGGCTCGCAGGTTCAATTGCAGCACATGCACGAAGGGATTCATCTCGCGCAGCGACTTGAGCAAGCACGAGCGCATTCACACTGGCGAGCGGCCCTTCGTCTGCGACAAATGCGGCATGGGCTTTCGGCAATGCGGCTCGCTGAAGAACCACGTGGCGGCGAAGCATGCCAACGAGCTGGAGAGCCCCGCCGCGTACATCTGCGACTACTGCAAGAAGTCGTTTCCGATCAAAGAGCGCCTCCGGCTGCATATGCGGACGCATACCGGCATCAAGCCGTACAACTGCAGCGAATGCGAGAAGAAGTTCGCACGCGGAGGGCAGTTGGTCCAGCATATGCGGACGCACACCGGAGAGCGGCCGTACAAGTGCCAGATATGCGAGGCCGACTTCACCTGCCTCGCCAACCTCAAGTTGCACCAGTACAAGCACGAGGCGGTGCGCAACTTTGTCTGCGACGTCTGCGGCAAGACGTTCATCCGACGCGACGCGCTCACCAAGCACCTGAGCTGCTTCCACAACAACGTGAAGGCGTTCAAGTGCCACATATGCAATCAGTACTTCAAGGGCCACCTGCCGCAACACATGCGGACGCATCAGAAGGACAAGCCGCATGGCTGCATCTTCTGCGGGGCGCGCTTCGCGCAGCGCTCGCAGCTCACCGTGCACCAGCGCATCCACAGCGGCGAGAAGCCCTACCGCTGCCAGGTGTGCTGGAAGGCGTTCGCGCACTCCACCGCGCTTAAGCTCCACGTGCGCCAGCACACCGGCGAGAAGCCCTTCGCGTGCCTGCTCTGCGCGAACGTGCACTTCACGCAGCTGCCGCATCTCAAGAAGCACATGCGCTGCATCCACAACACGGACAAGCCCTACCTCTGCGTGCACTGCCACTCGTTCCACAAGACCAAGGTGTGCCTGGAGGCGCATCAGAAAGCCTGCACGAAGGCCATCGCAGCAAGCGCTGGCGACGTCGTTGCGGATGGCGTGCAGCCGCCCATGACGCTGGAAAAGATGCGCTTATTGCTGGCCATCCTACTACAGCGCATTTCGACGCAAGAGAAGCTCGATGAGCTCGGATACAATAAGCGCCTCATCGACGACGTGCTTGCCGACTCGCTGAAGAGCGCGCACAAAGAGGTCTGCGGTGATGCGGCCGCTGGTGAGCTAGAGAGGCTCAAGACGAACGTGCGCACGCTGCTGGAATGGACCGTGCCCAAGGAGGTCATGAGCAAGTTCCACGAACAGCATCGCTCCATCGAGGAGCTCCTAGAAGAGCTAACTACGTCCTAGAACAGCTCGTGCAAAGCGGCGCAGAAGAAACTTGCTTACTTATTGCGAGCCAAAGTCATTTTTACACACATTTTTACATCTCTATATACTAATTATGTCATATCATTCTCAACTAGCAAACATTTTGATAACGACTAGTTTGTATTTATTTGTTGGCTTCCGAATCAAAATGTTTGTATTATCTTAGAAACGTGCAAATACCAATTGCAACTCGTTACCAAAGGTTGATTACTCTGATTATTCACTTTGATAGCAATTCTGTTGAGCTAACTTAATTTGTAATGAAAGCAGGGTGCAAAGATTACTGCCAGATTTGATTTGGTTAGGATTGTTAATTACATTAGGTGCATGATGTATATAAATCGTGCTTGACTGGAATTGCGAATGGAATGCTTCGCAAGTGTATTACAAAGATTACGTTTGGCGTATTAGGTGTCTAGTCGAATCTATTCAACGATAAGATCGTCTATCTATTGATTTATTAAAGTTTTATTAATATATGTACTGAATTAAATTCTATATCTGTTCAAATACAGTATATGTGTGCAATCATAACATATCTATTTCTTGCTCTCTGGAACGCAAGCATTAAAAGTCTTTAACTAATTCTTGGCACAGCTTCTGCTTTGGCACACGGCGAATCATTTGGTTTAGACTAAACTCTAAAACAGCCTTGGATTGAGATGCTCAACTGACAACTTTACATTGCTGTTTGAATTCAAATGTCTACTTGTATATTGTTACCGTAGAAGATTTCATGAGATCGCTAAAATTCGATGCGATAATCTTATCATATTTCAATTGAATATTTTGACATTCTTATCAGACGATTGATTAAGTTACTCGCAGTAGACATATAAAGTGTCACTAGTGAATTATTTCCACGCCACTTGCAAATTATTCATCAAATTGATATTTAAATCATCGATTAATAATTCCTGCAACATCGCTTGTTGATTAAACCAGATGCAATCGTTTTTTATTAAACCTACCTTCAATTCTTCATTGTATTGAAATGATTGCTTTGCATTGTTGATGTTAACACTTGTAACTTTGTCCACTCCCATGATGGTAATTCTACCCAGATTTGTGATGCTATTGTCGCCCCAATGTTCTGCGCTTGTTGCTAAAACGTTGTTCTCAGCATTGAAATTGATGAGAATATAACGGCGTTCTTCAACAGTATCTGCAAGCGCAATAATTTATGCACGAACGAGAAAAATGCAATATTTCAAGACGCACTTAAAGAATCGCCATCATCCCAATACAACTTGCCAATGGCTCTGAAATTCTCATCGAGCGCAACCAACAATTGCAACTTTGTTAATCGCGCAGCAGTCGTAGTAGCTTGAGCTTCTTGCTGGGGTAAAATAAAGCCACCGCGTACTAATACAGGGATAGTATCCAAGGGAGCAGATAAATTAAAGCGCGTTGCCGATGATGCGTACATGTGATGCGAGTAGAAGTCATACCAACGCCCTTTGGGTAAGTACGGGTTCACCCATAAGCGAGATTCCTGCAAAACGGGTACAATCATCAAAGCAGGGCCCCACAGGAATTGATCGTCAATTGCATAAGTTTTCGTGTCACTGATGAATTCGAAGAAAAGCGGTCTTGCTACGGTATCGCCGTTGACATGAGCTGCCCAGAACAACGTGTACAAATACGGCAATAATGTGTATCGAACTGATAACGCCTTCTTTGCCGAAGCAATGACGTCAGAACCAAGCGCGACTGGATCTTGATCCTACAATTGACGCATGTTAATGATCGATCACAGAATTCGCAACGCAATCTTTACAATGCCATTGTCGGTATTGTGGTTGCGCGAAAATGGATAGAAAGCGCCAAGTTGCGTCCAACGGTTACATAGTGTTACTGTAGTGTTGCCATTGAAACCACAAATGTCAGCACCCATCAAGGGGATGCCGAAAAGGCTGTAGCTTAGTAATTCTGAATGGAAATGAATGTTAAGGCGAAAGAGAGTAGTTTAATGTTGACTCACGAGGAATTGAGTACTTCATGTCTTTCCATTCGGAGTACACATCTCCGCTCCAATGTCCAGCATACTTTCCGAGTCCCGGGAATGTTGAGCGTGAGATAATAATTGGTCGTTTTCCTCTGATTGTAGCCAAAGCGCTAAATTTACAAACAATTCATTGCACACCCCTTTAAAGTTAAGTACAAACTTACAAATTGGTAACCATTGCTTCGGTAAATCCATACAAATTGTGCACGTTGTAATGCGATCCAATTGAATGGTTCGCCGACATACAGAGTGTCTTATGATTCAAAACACCGCCGGTAACACCTGGAAGATACGGCGGAGTCTCCAAACTGGAATTAGCGCATCCATTGAATGCGCCATTGAGAAAGTTTGCCGGTTCATTCATATCTATCCATGCGCCATCGAATTCAAACAGTTTATTCATTTCAAACAACATGCTCGTCCAATAATTTACAGTTGTTGGATTAGTGAAGTCTGGCCAGACGGTGGTCGCCCTATTCCAAACCTAAATCAAACATAAACTTGATATTTCTTCAGAATTGAACGTTATCTTGTCACATTACTGGTACCTTATTCATATTCTTCAATAGGTTGGTTAGAAAGGGATAGTGTTATAAAATTTTGCTTCAATAAGAAGAAAGCTGGTACTAAAACAACTTACCTTCCCAATGAATAGCTGGCCAGAAGAGTTCTTCACGAAAATATCCATTTGGACACCGAGATCGAAGGGCGGATAGGTCCCACGCTCTTCACTTGCCGATATTCCTGGATCAATGATAGGAATGTAATGCATTCCTTTAGCATGCAGTTCTTTAACAAATTGCGGCAATCCCTTGAAATTCTCCCTATCGTAGGTGAAGTCATTGCTGTTATTCATGTAATCCAAGTCGTTCCATTGAGTGTCTAATGGAATCCCGGCGTCAATCGTTCTTTGCATCACGATTCGAGTTTCATTGAGGGTATTATATCCAAAGCGGCATAAATGAAAGCCTAGACTCCAATAAGAAGGCAATAACGGACGCCCAATGATCTCAGTATATTGTTGGATGACGTTTGCAGGTGTTGGTCCCAACATAATGTAGAAGTCGAGCACTCCGCCGATGGTGCGGTAAGTTATTGCGGGAGTTGGTTGGAGGATAATGTCCATTGCATTACTATTGAGCAAAAATACACCGTGGCAGTTTCCAGATGGTTCAATGTTCAAGTAAAATGGATGAGTTCCGTACAAATTGCTCTGGAATGGACATTTCTATCTTTAGCTAGGATTTCATTTTGTTTTCGTGTGAGACTTGCATTTTCAATTGGAGGATCATCATGATTCCACATTGTAAATTTTATCCAATGAGTAGACAATAAAAACGCAGATTGATGCTCTCCCAATCCGTAAATTTTATCTGATGAAAGTTTAGCGCTGATTTGAATAAATTGGTCCGCAAATATCATTGTTTGCAGACTCATGGTGTCAAATCTATTGGAAACGTAATAAATTATAGCCATCAACACTTGCTTTCCGATTTGTTTGCATACATTACTGTTCGATCCGAACGTCTAATGATTTGGAATCCAGCATTTGTCGCATTTGTAATCGAAAATGCATACGACAAATTGTTAGGTGCTCCATCGACTATAGGTATATCCGGATATGGTGGTTCAAAACGTGCATTTAAAGGATCTAGTATCTAATAATGCGCAATAATATTAATAACTATATAAACTCGGAATATAGAGGTATAGACTCGACTTACCTTGAAAGCCAGCCTGTCCTCGGATTCATATTTCACAATCATCTTAATAACTTCAACGTCATCAGGATATGGACTGCGGTAGTCGCGTTTAAGGAAAGCAATGAGACCAAAATCAGTCAGTGTGATATTCATATAGCGGTAAGAATTGTAATTCATTGGATAGAAACAATAAGGCGCGTTTAATCCGATCTTCTTGTTGCGCTTCTTGGCACTTTTCGACCTCCAACAACATCCCCTAGCTTCGCACTTGCCCTTATCGACACCTGCTTCGGGGTAGCAATCAAACTTTCGCTCATCCTCAGTGGGACATTGGGCATAATCAGGTTCTGGAGGCGGAGGCAACTCTTTCGGAATGACGCTAACTGCTTCAAATGCCGCAAATGTTTCGTTACCGCTATCTAAGCTGTTCAATATGTGATGCAACTTTGCGCCAGATTCGTAATAAGGGGTTTCTTTCAATGCGAAAATGTGTGGCAAGTGATTAGCGTAGTTGTCGTGCATTAGGCCGAAGCAATGCGCCAAATACAAGCCAGGTAGAACAACAAACACCGAAAACAAGGTGACTGAGAGACAAACTGTTATCAGGCCTGGACGGGGGCAAGGGGATGCAATGCGTTTGTAGTTTTGGGTCGAAAGCTTTACGTATTCTCTTGCAGGCTGCAATTATTTAAGCTTATTGCAGACAGATATCCTTGAATTCGATACAATTACACTTACAGAATGGGACGGTGACAAATCGCTGAGTGAGGACTCTTTCGTGATTGGAAACTGGTCCGTTGGGCCTTCATTGTAGAACGAATCAAAGGACACTGTGTCCAGTTGCGGCATGCATTTGGCCCTTCTTGTACGATAAGCTAGCATAAGTTGCCGTAGCCTGGTCATGATTGACGATCAAATCTGGAACAAATCATCATATAATATTCATATTCAGAATTAATAGTCATATTCTTATTGGACTCACATCCTATTGTTGGCATGTACACTCACATTCTGCGATAAGTTTTATCACAGTGGAATAATTAGAGGGAGCTTGGACGCGATTACCAATTTAATACAAACCGAGGCGGTGATTGTTTGCAAGCTCAAGTGAAATTAGGCCGTTACTTGCCTAGGACAACTGTGACCTTTGGCGCAGGAGCACACCTGAAAGGAAAAAGGACTATTTTTTGTTCGTATATTTGTGACCTATTTTCAGTTTTCCTGCGATAACTACGATAAGTAAATATAATTTTTCAATGATTTTTCAATGATAAATCAAACATGAAATCCGCATTTGTGGAATATTTATTTATAGGCATAAATTTTTGCATTTTATCCGATAAACTTATTTTGGAAAATTAAATATAAAAAATACAAATGATTCAATAAATATTCAATAATATATTCTATGATATACAATTTGAATGTTAAATAAGAATTGTTCCTATTTGAATTTATTTTTAGTAATTTCATAAGAATTAATCTATTTTGTGGTTATGTTACCACGTGCTTCGTCCTTTTGTTGATATTTTGGGTTTATTAATGGGTTTAACAAAGCAATACCTACGTTATATTCCAGCTGGAAATTTCAACTTGATTGCGAGTGTAAACTGCAATGTATGCTTTGTTGTCTTGGATGGACAGGAAGGTCGTTATGTGGCTGTTGGAGGCTGCGAACATATAATAATATGGGATCTGCGGATTGGCGAGAAGGCCCAAGTGCTTTCAGGCGAGAAATCGCCAGTAACACACATTGCTTCGAGTCCTAGCAAACAGCACATTGCTGGCGGTTATGCTGATGGAAGTATTCAGGTCTTCAACTTGAAAACCGCTGAAATCATGACGATATTCACTGGACATCACACAGAAGTGACTTGTATGGCTTACGACAACTTGGGACACAAACTAGCATCTGGATCAAAGGTGAGACGCATTCTTCGTTAGAAAATCAACGAAATCAAAACGCATGTGCTTAGGACACTGATATAATCATATGGGATACTGTAGCTGAGAGTGGAATTTGTCGCTTAAGTGGTCATCGAGGACCCATTACTCAGCTGGCCTTTATGGCGAATCAGCCGTACGTGATTAGCAGCAGCAAGGACACATTCATCAAGTTTTGGGATTTGAACACGGCGCATTGTTTCAAAACAATTGCGGCACACCGAAGTGAAGTCTGGTCATTGTGTCTCATGAAAGACGATCGTTACTTGATTACTGCGAGCGGAGATGCAGAATTAAGGGTGTGGAAATTGCTCAATCATGATGATACCCAAGAGGAACAAAAAACATCGCTTGACGATATGACTCAAGGGTTACTTACAGTTTCTTTAGGGGACAGCGTCGATGATTCTACGGTGAAACAGAATCACATCAGATATTTAAATATATCTTAACTTTTCGTGATTTTAGTATGGTTTACAATGCACTAAAGCCGGCTCATTGTTGCGCTCTGGAAGAGGTCACGTTGTTTCAATGCTTTCCAACGTCACTGGACAAATTGTGGCATGCCATGGCACTGACAATCAAGTAGAACTGTTTCATTTCCTCTCCGACGAAGAAAGCAAAGACCGCATGAGGAAACGAGTGCAGAAAGAGAATAAACAGTAAGCTTATTGCTTCAATTTCACATTGATCCATCATGTAAGTTAATTATGTTTTTGGAAGATCGGATGGAACGAAAAATGCGGACTCTACTCAAACTTTACGCGACGAAGTAAAACGTCTTCCTGCAATCAAGCTAAGCAAGAAACCGAAATCGTTTCACTTAGTACTTGGCAATGGAGGCGAATTGCGGATCTGCGTGCTATTAGCAAATAACTGCATTGAAATGTTCAGCTTGCAAACATCTCTGAAGGACTCCGAGCAACGATCCCTGCGGAAAATTACGATGCATGGTCATCAAGGCGAGGTCCGCGATGTGGCATTCAGCAGTGACAATCTAGCTATCATCAGTGGAGGCACCGATTCGGTAAAGATGTGGAATCGACCATCACAAATAAGTCTGCGAACGATTGAATCTGGTTACGTTCTCTGCATCCTGTTTGTACCTGGGGATAGACATGTTCTTGTAGGCCAGAAGGATGGTCAGTTGTTGATTATGGATGCCGCGGCTGGTGATATCTTAGAGAAAGTTCCAGCGCATGGCACGGAATTGTGGTCCATGTGTTTAATGCCTGATTTGGTAAATTTCAAGATTGTTGCCAAAACGAACGTGATGATTATTTTCTTTTCAGAAAGGTATTGTAACAGGGGGTGGCGATAAAACAGTCAAGTTTTGGCAATTTGAGCTGGTGGCCGATACGAAATTAGAGAGCAAGGCTAAAGTTTTGTCCGTTATACATACCAGAACTCTGAAACTTGAGGAAACTGTCTTATGTGTTCGTCTCTCTCCCGATAGCAAATTCTTAGCAGTGGCTCTTCTTGATAGCACCGTCAAAATGTTTTTTGTTGATACTTTTAAGGTAAAAATGCTGTATAACTAATCATATTTAATTCAATTTTTTTGTTTTAGTTTTATTTGTCTTTATATGGCCACAAATTACCAGTTCTGTGTATGGACATCTCCTCAGATTCTACACTGATTGCTACTGGTTCTGCAGACCGGAACGTGAAAATTTGGGGAATGGATTTCGGCGACTGCCATAAAAGCATTTTTGCGCATGATGACTCGGTAACTGGCTTACGATTCGTGCCGAAAACGCACTATTTCTTCACTTGTGGCAAAGATGGCAAACTCAAGGAATGGGATGCAGATACGTTCAATAAAATCACGACTCTTCAAGTAAATTAATTTCATTAATTCATTCATCATATGCTAAATACATTAATTTATGCCTCCAGGGGCATGTGGGAGAAGCATGGAACTTGGCAGTGAGCCCCAGCGGGCAGTTTGTGGTATCCTGCGGTGCAGATCGCGTTCTGCGGATGTATGAGCGTTCGGATCAAGCATTAGTCCTCCAGGACGAAGAAGAACGGGAGCGCGAAGAGCAGGCTGAACTAGCAACTGGTGAGCAAACAGTCATTCCAGGCCAATCAGGGAAAAACTTACCATCAAAGAAAACGATGAATAGTGAAAAGTCGGTATGTCAATGAAGTCATCATTTTTATCGTTATATTTATCCAACACACCTTTAAGGCGGAAAGCATATTGGAATGTCTGTCAGTTTGCGCGGATTACAAACAGGAATTAATAGAACACGAGGCATTGCAAGCCGCGTCTTCTCAATCTTTGAATCTGCCTACACCACCGCTAATAATGCAAGCATTCAACGTAACTACTGTGGATGATTTTGTTTTGGAAACTTTAAAACGAGTTCGGCCTAGGTAGTTCCAGTCAAAGTTGATTTTAGTTAAATCATTAGTAATATCGAATTTTTTTATTACAGCGATATGGAAGAAGCTCTCTTAATTCTGCCATTTTCATCAGTATGCGATTTAATACAGTATCTACCGAAATTGATTGAACGTGGCGATTTTACTGAATTGGTACTTAAAGTAGTCATGTTCCTGGTCAAAATCCATCATGCGTCAATAGTGGCGAACAATGCGTTGCTATCAACATTGATAACTATTCAAAAGATTGCATCCCAGAAAACCGAAGAACTACGTGTAAGTAAAGGCAGCATTTGACATTAATGCAATGCCCAATTACGTTGACTTGCAGGACATGGTTGCTTATAATTATTATGGAATGCAATACCGTCAACGCGAAATAGAGGCACGTGAAGGCATTCAACTGTTTAGGGATGCGACAATTGAGCGAAAACAAGGGCAGAAGAAGAGAAAGCAACGCGAAGCCATAAAAAGATCTATTATGCAGATATCCTAAACATAATTTGAACAACAAAATAAAAATACGATGAATTCAATTTGCCGCCCTCTGAATGTGGACATTTTAAATTCTTTCGGGCTCTTACTGATTGGTTAATCAGTGAATAAACAAATTTATCATCGTTTTTTGAATCTGGCAAATAATCCTTCGCTTGCCTTGAACTCTTCACTTGAGATTCCTAGTTCCGAAACGAAATTCATTGCCCTTTCTCTGAGAACTTGTCCTCCGATTGGCACATTGTAATTTCTAGTCTGGCAGAACCATTTAATTAACGGTTGAAAAGCAAACGAATTTGCCGAAGTCGAGTTTAAAAGGCTTTGTAGTTGCTCTTGCTTTTCAGAATGGAGTTTAAACTATTAAATGCCACTTCTATCAACTATCTAACTAACGCTTCTTCTAAAGCCGGGAATTGCGAATTTCTCAAGCGTTTTCTTTTGGTTTTGGTATCGGCTATGTCTATCGCATCTTCTTTACTAAGAATGCAGAAGAGTGACGATAGCGTAACACCAAATGGATGCGATGAATGGTAGCGAAAAAAAGACTTATTACAACTAACTGATGTCGGAGACAGGTGGAATTTCAAAGTTGGGCAACTATTTACACCATTATGTATGTCAGCGTTTTCCAAACTCTACAGGTCGACGCCTCCCCTAGTAGATAAATATTAATCCGGCGCCTCCCCACATTAAATAATTGTTATTATTTCAAGTATATTACAATGTAATATGATTATATAACTACCTGAACTACTACCTGACACATTTTACAACTGCTGCTGAACTGTTAATGCCCAAAAACATGTTGTTTACGATGCCTGAGAATCCATCGAATTTTACAACATTATATAATAGAAATTCTTATTTTCTCACGCCTCCCCGGCGGTTATCTCGCGCCTCCCTAGGGAGGCGAGCCTCCCACTTTGGAAACCACTGATGTATGTGTTTATAGTTGGTTTCCTAGTTATCTCAACCCTCAATGACCTTGATTGAAAACGTTTTCCTATAATGAGGGGATTAAAATGCATTAGTTTTGTTTTCCAATAACAAGTATTTTCCAAGAGACTGGCACTTTCTTTCCTTAAAATGGGGTTTTCCCTTTAAGAAGCTTTTACTGTAGAAATCTTCAATTTTGAATTTATTTCCGAAGTATGTAATTAAATTCGATTCAATTGCGAATAAAACAAAGTTAAACAGGTTATTCCGATCCCTATTATAATATTTACTTAACAAACTTGAATTCATGGTTCAATTAATATTATGAGAGAAAGAATGAGTAAATAATGCATTATTTTCAGTATACATGTGAATAGGTATTCTAAGCTTTTGGTGGTGGTCTGTAAATCCCTACAACAACGGCGTGATCTCTTTCATATGGCTCTAAAGTGATTTGCTCCTGTGGTTTGAGCTTGTCTGCCTGTAACTTCTTAACTTCCGAGGCGAAGACTGCTTCCGGAGCAGCAGTGGAGTCGATACATGACGCCTTGATTGAAATCACAAAGTGGCCGCTGTTCTTCAAGAAGTACTGCGCGTTCAAAGCGACAATTCGCGCCTGGTCCGGCTGGGCCACATCGGCGAAGATGGTGTCCACCATTCCGATGAGCATGCGATACTTGTGAGGATGGCGGGCATCCTCAATAATGGGAATGATGTTCGTCCGCTTCTTGGCGACGTTGATCAGGTCTCGGCCGGAGCGGTGCGAAAATTCGACAGCGTACACGAGGCCCTCGGGACCGACTACATCCGCCACATGCGAGACCGTCGTGCCAGACGCCGCGCCCAAGTAAAGGACTTTGCTTCCGGGCGGCATATGAATTTTGTCCACGCCGCCCAGGACGGCAGCGGCCAGTTTACTTCGGAACGGATTCCATACTCTGTATTCGACCTTATTGGCACCATCTTCGACGGAAATTCGCTTCTCGCCGTAGACCTCCGATCCAGGTACCAGATTCAATGTGACTAAAGCGTCTTCTTTTCCACGAGCGATGAAAATGCCTTCGTGACGATGGGGCTCGATGACGACGTTTTTGCCACCCTTGAAACCGCCGCCGCCACGGCCTCCACCACGACCACGTCCGCCGCCTCCGCGTCCGCCACCTCCACGAGCTCCACGTCCGCCGCCACCACGACCACCAAACCCACCCCGACCGCCACCACCCCCGCGGCCACCAAAACTGTTTCGACCGCCTCCGCCACCACGTCCTCCACGTCCACCTCGGGCCCCAGGAGAGAATCCTGAAAAATCACATTAGGTCCACGTTGTTTACAAAGGTTAGGTATATTCTGCAGGATGCAGACAATAGGTAAAGTTCCACGCATTAAACGCTAAAATGCTGCAGCTTGAAAATACTCACCCTGACGCCCCATTTATCAAGGCGAATTTGTAAACTATGATACAAAGAAAAGCTTATTTATGAACAAAACCACGTGCGTTTAGATGTGGAAACACACGTTGCAGATGGCGTCAGTGGAAATAGTGCGTCTCCATCTTTTCGACGAAGTTTCTCGAAGTTTTTCTAATTTCACAAAAGCAATATTTATAAAATTTCTGAAAATTATATTAGTCTTAAATTAAAAGAGAATGAAATTCTTCATTATTGAAATTTGGTTTTTATGTTAAACTTATTGGTAAATATTCGTTAAATTTCAACGAAGATACGCGAACGTTACAAGAAAAGCCTACAAATATCAGTCTTCAATAAGGAGAAGTTCTTTCTTATTTCGACTAGTAGTCCATGACGGTCTAATAATGTCTGTGAAAGTCTATATTATGAGAAATTTATTGAAAGTGCACTTAAATATTTATAAACGAATATTCGACGAGAAAGCTTCATGAGGTACTAATTTGCCAAAATGGACGTAAAAAAGCGTCCAATTTGCATGAGCAATTTGTTTCTGAAATAATCGTGATCATCTGAGCAAATCGCTTTATCAGGTAAGGGTTTATATAATCCGCAACAATTCTATTTTGTATATCCGATTGAATTAAATTGTGAAAAGCCCCAATCTTGCATAATTGAGCGAATCACGTTTCTAACCTAACTTTGTGCATGTACAAATGGTTTTCCTTAAATTGCAGCATGTATCTGTACAATTTAACGCTACAGAAGGCTACGGCCATTACACATGCGATCCACGGCAATTTCTCAGGCACAAAGTTGCAAGAAATTGTGATAGCACGTGGTAAAATTCTGGAATTGCTTCGGCCTGACCCCAACACAGGCAAAGTGCATTCAATTCTCAATGTTGAGATATTCGGTATTATACGATCTTTGATGGCATTTAGGCTCACAAGCGGCACCAAAGATTACATAATTGTCGGATCAGATTCGGGGCGAGTAGTCATTTTAGAGTATATGCCAGCTAGAAATTGCTTTGACAAAGTACACCAAGAAACGTATGGCAAGTCGGGATGCAGAAGAATCGTGCCCGGTCAATATATTGCTGTGGATCCGAAAGGGCGTGCTGCGATGATTGCCGCCATAGAAAAGCAGAAATGCGTGTTCATTTTCAATCGCAATTTCGAGGCCAAATTGACCATCTCGAGTCCTCTCGAAGGCCACAAAAGCAACACGCTGGTGTACCACATGGTGGCTGTCGATGCCGACTACGAGAATCCAATGTTTGCTTGCCTGGAGATTGATTACGAAGAGGCGGATGCCGATCCGAGTGGCGAAGCGGCGCAGAAGACGCAGCAAACGCTCACGTTTTATGAACTGGACTTGGGCCTCAACCATGTCGTCAGGAGGTACTCCGAACCGCTGGAGGAACACGCCAACTTTCTGGTTACGGTGCCTGGGGGCAGGGACGGCCCGTCGGGAGTTCTCATTTGCTCGGAGAATTACCTCACCTACAAGAATCTCGGTGGCCAGATGGACATTCGATGCCCGATCCCTCGGCGGCGGAACGATTTGGATGATCCCGAACGAGGCATGATTTTTGTTTGCTCAGCAACGCATAAAACCAGAACAATGTTCTTCTTTCTGGCTCAGACGGAGCAGGGCGACATTTTTAAAATCACACTGGAAACTAGTGGAGATGTCGTTACGGCTATCAAATTGAAGTATTTCGATACGGTTCCAGTCTCCACAGCAATGTGCGTTCTTAAAACTGGATTTCTATTCGTCGCTTGCGAATTTGGCAATCAGTAAGTTACTCCTTGCTTATTCGGCATTCAATCAGCACAGGGTATCTCCGGGATTCACACTCCATGTCGATCTCGGTCGTAAATGTGCGAGAGAAACGTGCAAATATCATCGTTGAAATTATTTCGAGATAAATATATTTCTGGCATTGTGCACAACAATGACGCCTAATTCCCTTTTTACACGATAGATAAGCTAGAAATATAGATGGCAATAATAGTATATTGATTCAAAATCTAAAGGGGCAATAAACATTACAGTAAGTTCAAAAAAATATTAATACGATATGAAATTATATAAAACAAAAGTACAACTCTCCTATTACACCCAGAATGAACTGAGAGCGTCTTCCGGTGGAATGATACCGCCTTCAGTTTCAGAACTGTTTATGCATCTTCTCCTCTCTTAAATAATCTGTAATTGTGCTTTGCTTGCTGGTTATTACCAAGTGATTGCAATATTTCCGGTAATAAACTAGAACCTTTGCTCTCCAACCTTTTAGCAAGGAAGGGCCAATTGGCCATTAAAACAATCAACAAAGAGCTGAAAAGACCCTCCACTATAGAACCATATGCGGTTTACAACGGTCGCTTAGATTTTCATGACATTTTCGGCTCGTACAAGGAAGAGAGTGCGGCCCTTGATGGTTTACGGCACTTTAAAACAACTGGTACATAATAAACCGACCTTACCACGAACTTTCAGAGAGCCCCACTATACGTCTAAAAGAGGCCCATTCGGCTTACGAGCAGCAAGTTCACGAACCCTGAACTAGACAGTTTTTGGATTATCGGCTTCTTTCAGTGCATTCAAGAAAAATTACTCGAGATTTTCAGCTAGAGCCATCTAATTTTTTGCATATTTTATTAACTGAACAAACCTCTTCGTCAACTTGAATGTCCTCAATGACTATATCCACAAAATCTTCACCCAAGATTGATTTACGCATGTGTTCTGTTTCAACTGAAGAGAACCATATCTCTTAACTTATCTCTTAATAGGTTGTCGTGTTGTAGGAGGTATACCTGTATATACAACAAAAAGTATTTTTAGAATACACCCATACCTCGCTTTGCGTGGTTTTGGGTTCGAGTCTTTAATCTTTTATCCTATAGAAAATTCACTTTACGTCGTGATTTTTTGGAACGTAACAACGACGCAAAGCGAGGTATGGGTGTACATAAAATCGTGTTAGAGCAAAACAATTCGTCTAAAAAGAGAATTAGGTGTATATTTACGAAACATGAAGGTATTCTATAATATTACGTTTTTTTCCTCATAATAGCTATCTATATCAAATTGCTCATCTTGGAGATGACGATGACGAGCTTGAATTCAGTTCGGAGATGCCTCTGGAAGAAGGTGACACCTTCTTCTTTGCACCACGATGCCTCCGCAACCTTGTTCTGGTTGATGAGTTGGAATCCCTTTCTCCAATACTTTCCTGCAAGGTGTCCGATCTTGCAAATGAAGAAACACCACAATTGTACATGGCCTGTGGGCGCGGACCTAGAAGTTCTCTGCGCGTGCTTCAGCACGGCCTAGAGGTCTCTGAAATGGCTGTTTCTGAACTACCTGGCAATCCAATTGCTGTGTGGACAGTGAAAAGGCATTCCGATGGTAAGACCTGCTGGTTTTAATACATTTTACGATCGTAATTTGTGAGATGATGCATGATTTCATGAGTTCCGTGTTTCACCTGATATTGTCAGTGATTAGAATACTCATTCTGATTAATAATCGAGTTAAGGTGTTAGGAGCATTCAGCAACCTTCATGTGTTGAGATGACGCACTATTGCAGATAAGTTTGATGCTTACATCGTCGTCTCATTCGTAAGTGCCACTCTGGTCCTCTCAATTGGCGAGACCGTCGAGGAAGTGACCGACAGCGGCTTCTACGGAACAACTCCGACATTAGCGTGTGCCTCATTTGGCAATGACTCCTTGATCCAAGTCTATCCAGATGGCATTCAACACATTTTGCCTAACAAGCACGTGTTCAGTCTGAAGACTGATAAGATTATCAAATGCGCCATCAATCAGCGGCAGGTGGTGATCGCGCTCGCCAATGGCGAATTGGTTTGCTTCGAAATGAACAAAGACGGCCAGCTGTACGAGTTCGCGGAGCGGAAGCGAATGGAGTCGGAGGTGATTTGCATGGCTCTGGGCAACGTGCCCGCGGGCGAGCAGCGCTTCAACTTCCTCGCTGTGGGACTGGCCGATAAGACGGTACGCATCATCTCGCTGAATCCAGCTGATTGCCTGGCGCAGAGAGCTTTGCAAGCGTTGCCCCATGCCTGCGCTGAGAGCCTGTGCATTGTCGAAATGGGCAACAATGATCGCGATGCGGACGGCGGAGCCAATGCGTCCACTTCATTGTATTTGAACATTGGACTGCAGAATGGAGCTCTCTCTCGAGCGGTCTTGGATCCAGTCGAGGGCTGTCTGAGAGATATTCGCACGAGATACTTGGGATTGAAACCTGTCAAGTTATTCAGAATTCGCATGCAGGAGTCTGAAGCCGTTTTGGCGATGAGCACCAGATCTTGGTTGAGTTATTACTATCAGAATCGGTTCTCCCTTACCCCGTTGTCGTACGAGAGCTTGGAATACGCATCTGGTTTTAGCTCCGAGCAGTGCCCAGAAGGTAAGGACATTTATTATCAAAATACATATAAACTCGCTTCAATAGGAAATAAGACATCAATCAAATGATTTTAATGTTCATACTTTATACTTCAAAGTGCTTTATGGCCGGATGTAAGTACACCCATACCTCGCTTTGCGTCGTTTCGTTTTGCGTTGTTTCGGAGTTGCGTCGCTGATTAATTAGTACTAATTTTCACTCTGCGTCGTTAGATTTTCGAAGTTGCGTCGTTATGGGTTCGAGTCTTTAATTTTCTGCCATTTTCTTTTCTTATAACATGGCAATACTTGTTTCTAACTGCGCATTGCCATCAAATCTTGGGGAATTCCCTTCCTAACTAAGAATCAATTTTAATACAGTTTTATTTTCACTGTATTTTACTAATTTAAAGTTCGCACAATCAAGAAATTTCTAATGAACTATTGCAACTGGAATTGCAATTTGCTAATGAAGAGTGACGATTCAATAGAAGTCTCCAAGGAACAAAATTTTTTAAAAAACGATCCTGACAGCGAAAGAAGTTTTAAACTGTCCCAGGCGGTAGCTACGAATATCAATTGCTACAAGGAAATTTATTTTAAGTTGATAAAAAAGCTGTTCAGCAAACATTGGATCATTTTTTTGTGAACGAAAGCCGACTTACGACAACAGCTGCTATGGACTCATCAGACAGTGATTCATTATTATTTTTTCATAAATTAATTGAACAGTATATTTAGTTTTAATTGAATACCTTTATGTAAACCAATTTTATATTATTTTTGTTTTTTTAAGATCTACTTTAGTTCATGTTCAGTTCATATTTTCGTAACCCTGAAACCTATCTTCTACCTTTACATGGTTTGCTATAGAAAATCTTAATTCACTTTGCGTCTTGTTTTTTGGGAACGGAATAACGACGCAAAGTGAGGTATGGGTGTATTGAAAAAGTGTACAATTACATATCTGGAGGGCAATACGATCTGTTATTTAATTGTCAATAAGTAGCCGCATTTTGGAACGCATTGGAACACATTTCGGGCACCTCTAAGACCCTTTTCTGGTGGACATACGTGACAATAATTTATGACAATCCCGCTCTCAAAAATGATTTATCACAATTTTAAATATAAAAGAATTAAAAGTCTATAGATATCGCATAGCATAACTCCCAGTTGTTGTTTTCAAAACAAGTGGTTTTAAGACTATGCTAGAATAAATTCATCTTGTCGCCTCTGCTATGGTCAGTACCGTAATACGAGTGAATCAAGTATGAAACATTTGATGAAGGATGAAAATTTAATCATGTCGTTTGTTTTGGGTTGTAATTAATAATAATGTTTAATTATAGGTATTGTAGCGATTTCCACAAATACTTTACGAATTCTGGCATTGGAAAAGCTGGGAGTTGTGTTCAACCAAGTTTCGTTTCCCCTGGAGTACACGCCTCGACAATTCATCATCCATCCAGAGACCTCGAATCTGATTATTCTAGAGACTGAACATAATGCGTACACCGAGGACACGAAGCGCCAGCGGCGGCAACAGATGGCGGACGAGATGCGGGAAGCTGCTGGTCCCGAAGAGCAGGAACTCGCGAAAGAAATGGCGGATGCGTTCCTTAGCGAAGATTTGCCAGAGAGCATGTTTTCGTCGCCCAAAGCTGGCCATGGCATGTGGGCTTCTACTCTTCGAATTATGAATCCCCTTGTTGTAAGTTTACTGAATGTTATTTGTTCTTCTGGGACATGTTTCTGGAATTGTGCGCCAGTTTAAGCCCAGCGCATAATTGAAACATGGCCCTAGAATAATGATTGGCCATAGTACCAAGTTATCCTTTGGTGGATGCTTGGGTCTCCTAACCAGTCAACAGATTTTAAAAAAACTTCAAAGTTTATTACAGCAATTATTTCTCTTGTATATAGGGAATGAGTCACAAATTACAGCGTTTTGTGCAAAATGAAGCGGCAATGTCTCTAGCTCTTGTCAAATTCCACTCGCGACCCGATCAGTGGTATCTAATCGTCGGCATTGCGGTCGATCTGGCGCTAAATCCCAGGCAATGCTCGACGGGATACTTGGACACGTATCGATTGGATCCGGAGTGCAAGGATATAGAACTGGTTCACCGCACTCTCGTTGATGAAGTTCCTTATGCTTTATGTGCTTACAATGGCCGCTTATTGGCTGGTATTGGGCGGATGCTGCGAATGTACGATATGGGAAAGAAGAAATTGCTAAGAAAATGCGAAAATAAAGTAAGTGGGCGAAGACTTGAAATGGAAAGTCTAAAATGTTAGTGATGTTAAATTCACACATGGCTTAATCATCGTGTTGATAATCCTGCAGATCTGATTGTTTCCCTAGTTCTTATCAATTGCGTTTTTGTGCGAATTCTTAGTAAACACGGGCATTTCAACTTTCAGCACATTCCAAATATAATCGTGAGCATCCAAGCTATGGGCAAGCGAATATACGCGGCAGATGTCCAGGAGTCCGTGTACATGGTCCGATATAAGCGCGCTGAGAACCAGCTGATTATTTTCGCCGATGATACGCATCCTCGTTGGATCACTTGCACGGCGGTTCTCGATTACGACACTATGGCAACTGCGGACAAGTTTGGGAATATCGCCATTGTTCGCCTACCGCCTAATATCAGTGACGACGTGGATGAAGATCCAACGGGGAACAAGTCGCTATGGGACCGAGGTTTACTGAACGGCGCGTCGCAGAAAGCGGACACCGTCGCTGCTTTCCATGTCGGAGAAACAGTCACCTCGCTACAAAAGGCAACTCTGATTCTGGAAGGCTGGGAGTCTCTGGTTTACACGACTGTTAGCGGTGCGGTGGGCGTTCTGGTGGCCTTCACGTCTAACGAAGACCACGACTTCTTCCAGCATCTGGAAATGCATATGCGCAGCGAAAATCCGCCCCTGTGTGGCCGAGACCACTTATCTTTTCGAAGTTATTATTTCCCTGTGAAGGTAAGGTTTATGACGTATGAAACTTGTCATTTTTTGAAATAATTCAACTGATGATCTAAAACATATGCTAGACTAATGAGTTTGATAGTGATATTATCTACATTACTGATACCAGTCGAATTTGTTTGATTTGTTCTAGTTTCGTACACAGTTAACGAATATGTCTGCATTTTCAGAATGTTATCGATGGCGACTTGTGCGAACAATACAATTCGATCGAACCTGCTAAGCAGAAGAGCATTGCGAATGATTTGGAAAGAACGCCAGCGGAAGTTTCGAAGAAACTGGAGGATATCCGAACCAGATATGCATTTTAATTAGATTGGATATGGTCGTGATGGTTCATATCAGTGTTTCCCAATCTTTTTTTTGCTCCGTAGACCCTTTATTGCAGGACAAGCATGGGGAATATCCGAGATTCCGGCCTTTGAGGTCATCTGTGGCGTTACTTCTATTACTACTTATGCCATAGCCATAATTATCAGTATTTAGGCCCAGGTGACTGACAAACCCGGAGAATACCAATTTTGGAATACTTGAACCCCGGGTATACTCTCTGGTAGTCCGCCAGCACTCTATAGGTACTGGATTGGTACGTTCCACCCATGAGGTCTCATCGACCCCTAAGGGTAGATATCGACCTAATTGGAATCTGTATTTTATACGGATAAATGCAATTAATTCCATAATTCAGTCAAATCAATTTACAGTATGCTAGATAATTTAAATTTAGTTCAAGTTAGTAGGTCGGGTTGACTTCTGACTTTTACGATTATTTCCGATTAGGTAATTCGCCAAATTGCCGTAACATGGCGGGGTTGTAATTTTGGGGACGCTAACGAAAGCGTTGGCTTTGTTCATTGTGCATATTGATGAATAATTAAGTGTAAAAAGCTAATTGCTACCGTGCAGCATTCTTCTACCGGAAAGATTGAAGAAGATTAATTTGATCTGTTTCTGTATAACGTAAGTATTTTTGATATCTTGCAACACGCAGTCGTTGCTTAGCAATGAATAAAACAAGTATTCAATTGCAATCTTTGCAACTACTTCAAGCGATTTGTTTTTCTACTAAAAAGTTGCAAACAGAGCAATTGTCCAGTGATTGCATTTACTAATTTGAAGCCAAAATATTGTACAAATTTTAGGTTAGCGTGTGGTTTGAAATAGCCGTTTATTTGAATATCAATTAGATTAAAATCAATTTACACTAAAATTGTGAAAGGCCTGCATTTTGGTCGTACAAGAGGGTTTGTTTTGAACCTTTGTCCGCCTGGAGCCAGTTCTAACTTCTTTTACTTTGGCTGCAAACCTCAATGAATTGATGGTTTCCGCATAACACTCCTCCAGCGGGCAAATGTTAACAAACATAAGAGTCTTGGAGTTACCACCTAAACTGGACTGCAATAAATAAGTTAGCTTAGAATTGCGGTAGGGAACATGTGGGTCCCGATTATGGAGAGCCAGCATCACATTGCCCAGCGCTGACAGGCTCTTGTTGATGCTCTTGGTTTCGTCCATTCGCTTCGAAATCTTTGCCGTTTCGGATCCGGCCAAATCGACCAGGTTGAGGGATCCGAGCAACTCGTTCTGCTCGAAGTACCCTCGAACCGAGATCTTTGTTACGGAATGTGAGCGCGAGCTGTGCAAGTTGAAATTTGTGGCAGCAACAGCACGATTCCGGTTCGCTTTTCGCATCAAGCGTTTGAGCGTTTCGGCTGAATCCACAGCTTTCGTTCGTAGATTAGTGACAACAGATCCCTTGCCGTTGTTATGCAAGATCTCGTGCAATTGACTGCATTCGGGATTGAGCAAATCTTTGATGGTCTCGTTGTAAATTTCGAGGAAGGACGCGTGTACTTCGTACATCCACCCACATCTTTCCAGGCAGCGGATCCGATTGAAGAGCAGATCAATCGATCGGGGAATCATCCCCGCATCTTCCTCGTTTCCCATCATCGTGTAGGTCTTACCGGATCCAGTCTGGCCATAAGCGAACACGCAGACATTGTAACCATCGACCGTGGACTGCACCAGTTGGGCGAGGTCTTCGAAGACTTCCGCTTGTGAGCTGCCCTCGTGGAAAACTCGATCGTAGGTGAACTCCATACGCGTGTCGGCCAGCTTTCCACTCATACACGAAATTTCCTTGCCCCCTTTCAACTCCAACGTGATTTCGTCCAGGCAGTTTAGGTTGCACGGCATCTTGCAGTCAATTTCGTCTTCGTTTAGTGGTCGCACTCGGCAGAAGACTCGGATTGTTCCTTTCATATCCTGCACGTGATTGTGCAGGATGCGCCTGTTCTCCTCAAGGTCGCGTACGCTAGTTTTCAGCCCGTCAATGGTCTCAAGTGCCTCGTTCAGATGTTCATTCAGCTGCTTATTGTTCGCTGAACATCGCTCATACTTTTCCTGCACAATATGCAAGCCATCAGTTAGTTCGGCTACTTTACCTCGCTTCGACTCTAGTTGATTCGTCAGCACTTGATTTTCCCGTTGAAGTGAAGCCACATCCGCCTTCCGGCTATCCAATTGTCGACTCAAACCTCTTTCACTTACTTTAAGTCGCTGATTTTCCACGACGACTCGTTGTAGGTTCGTCTCTAACTCTTTAATCGCCTCGCCTTGTTCGCGGACTTCGTTTGACCACTCATTGTTTTCTGAAACACAGCAATGAGAACCCAGATGCAGCAATCAGACTCCAATCATACTTTCTTCGGAAACTTTCAGTTTTGCTTGCACCTCTCGGTGCTGCTCAAGAAGCTGCTTGTGCTTTGTCTCTAGGAGATTAAACCGAGCTTTGAAGTCAAATTTCGATATCTTGGCTAGCTTTGGAGCAGAAGCCGATGTGCTGGCTCCGGTTGTAGACTTTGTCCCAATCCTCACATCGTCCGATGCCGGTCTTTTGGGTGCGATGCGAGAACTGCTTGAAGTTAGTGCAGGCCTCGTCCCAAAGCTGATTGTTGTTGCCTTTTGTAGTGGTGGTTTCTTAGCCCCTTGGATGTTCTTATCGCCCGTCAGTAATTGCATGGGCCTGGTTGTTAAATGCGAGAATGATTTCGACCTTCTTGTTTTCAAACTCGGCAGTTTCTTTGCTAGCAAGGTACTCGTGGCCTTCCATTTCAAGGTTGATGATGTACTTGCAAGTTCCGATCTGCTTGGAACGTTTTCCTTATTGTTGCATTTTTCCTTTGTAATATCACGTAAAATTGTATTTGTTCTCGTTATCTTCGATGGGGCTTTTAGCCTGGAAATGTAGGTTTTTGCCTCCATTTCGGCAACAACAAATAATGGGCAATTTTGTTTGTGGGAAGACCAACGCCTGGTTTTCAACTGATTTGAATGGACTCTAACGGTTCGTAATGGCTGTTTGCACGCGTTGGCTCTATGAGGTTCCCATATATCCTTGCTAAGAAGGTTGCATATCTCTGACTCCAAGTTATTGCGTTTTGGCACTTTTACAAGAATTCACATTAAATGGGCACTTGCCTATAATCTTTGATATAATTCGTGGCAGGTCTAAGTTACTCGCCTCAGTTGGTAGACAGAGAAAGATAAGATAGATTGTATAAATAAGAAAAGTTGTGTGACCATAAATGCGATATTGTCAATATTGCACATGCTGCTTTGATTCCATTTGTTATTTTGAAATTGCAAAGTATTTCAATGGGTTTTAGCTGAAACTTACGACTACATGACTATGATTATGAACCATATCTCTAGGTAGTTGCAGTTCAAAATTAATTTCACCTCTTGTATCACTCCCACCACTGATCATTGTCTTAAGGTCGATGTTGATGGTTTGCCAGGAGTCACCCATTATCTTTTCGCTAAGAATTCTCAAATGGAATCCACCTTTTATCGCCAGTTGATGCTGATATGACTTTGCCTGACCTGGGGACCATCATTTCGAATATGGTCTTTCGGTTTTCTTGCTGCCTCTTACCCAATTGACGTGGTGCCCATTTTCCCAACTTTGTTCCTCACTGCCTAACTCAAAATCGCACTTTTCAATTTTTTAAACCAACGAAAACACTGTGTTAAAGATTCAATAACATTCGATGCGATTCAGAAGTACATTTTTTCAAATAATAACAGGAAAACCTACGGCATATCGTACGAACGTGCAAAAGACTACTTTGGTCAATATAGCCATAAATGTGGTGAGACCTATTTCATCTGGTAGACCTTATCTTCATATTACTTGGAGTGCGAGACAGTAAAGAATCATGCGAAAAGACAAAAGCAAAGAAATATTAATACAATGTGAAATATTTGTACTAATGAGACATTTGTAGAAAAGTCGCAACGTCAGACAACCATTTCCATTTCTTTAGTTCAAATTCTTGATGCCTTAAGCCACAATGTGGGTGCCGCGTTTTTAAATTTATTTTCAGTGTTCATTGTTTTTGATCAGGGACGACCAATTAGAATATAGTGGACCTCAGGTATTCCCTAAGTTAGCTGTTGTCTCTTGGTTCAGACGAAGCCATCAAATTCAAAAGAAGTCTTCGGGCTTACATTATACCTTTATGTCCACTTATGTCCACTTGTTCTCCATTACTTGCTCTATAGGGTGCCACAAATGTTGCTTTTACAAGTTTTCACGTTTTGGGGTACCACGTGTCAAATATGTTTGAAAAACACTGCCTTAAGCACAGGGAAAGGGTCAATGGGAAAGAAAAATTGCAAGCATAAGGACGACCCCATTCCTTGCTTGTGGATTATATTTAAAAAATGAATTTTTTAATATGAAGAACCATGGTTTAAAATAAGTAAATAATAATAAATAATAACAAATTAATGGTCAATGTACAAAACTGGTTGGTACAAGACCTAATATATGCCCTGAAATGTACGAATTAGTGATGAGTAGACAAAGAATTAATCAACAATAATTTAATTTATTTCGATTTCAACAACATTTACATATTATTATCATCTGCATCCTCGCATTCCGAATGAGAAGTGCGAGCGTGTTTGTTTGAGACACGCACGCACTGCCCTGGCTCGATTGATAAGGTTTCGCCTCGAATTCTATGCGATTGTTTGATTGGCCTCTCTGCACCCATATGCTCAACCAACATTCGCGCAATGTCGATATGTGTAGCTACGATGAAACGTTGATGTGGCCAAAGTGGCCGCGCGACGGCAGTGGATTTGTTATTAATTACTTTCGTCCTGCAATGCAGCGCATTTTGCCTGCAGCTGGCCAGATAATTGGAATGCTCTCAATTCAGCTCCCACCTGATACGTCATTGCTTCCATTTGATGTGATAACATAACGCAGGCAGTCAAATGATCAATCAATGTAGTGCTCTTGCTAAACTCACTCTTTATCTATCTGCATTCATCACTTGCTCAGTGGACAGTAACACTAGCAAGAAGAAAGCGAGGATTTTATTGCGCACCTAACTTTTGCTCGCATCGCACTTGTTCTCAGTCCAGTAAATTACGTCCTGAATGAGATTCATTAATTAGTGAGCGTTTTCGAATGCGGAAAGCTTGGCGATCCCGCGCCTGCCTACAAATTGACATTTTTGCACTAAACCACGAAGACTCAACTAACTCGATGGCGGTGAACATTGATTCGTTGAAAGCGTTATGATTGCACTAGTTCCATTGATTGTATGCAGCCTAAGCGACGCTGATTGTTTCGAACCGGAAAAAAGGGGTGAAAATGCAGTTGCGCATGTCATTCGCCATTGAATTCCGACTTGATTGGTTGCCTCATCTAGATTTGAACACTTTGTTTACGCTTAGCTTGAATTGATGGCTGCGAAATGAGGAAACTCGTGCGATTAGCCGCGTCCATTGCGATTGCAAATCACAGACAGAATACGAATGCGCCATTTGCGGGGCGAGATGGGTGGTGGCGCCACTGCTACGATGCGGATTGCTTCTTCTTGGGCGCGCCATCGGCGCAGAGGTTGTTGCGGCGGGCGCGCGCGGGGCGCACCGCATGCAGCAGCTTCGTCTCCTCCGTGGGCGACGCGTCTTCCATGGGCGGCGGGGGTGGGCAGATGAACAGCGGCACCTCGCGGACGCCACCGGCGGCGTCGTCCACGAGCAGCAGGCGAGACCTAGTGGCCGCTGGCGGCATCTGCTGGCAGGCGAAGCTGGCGGCGAGGGCGGCGATCGCGCTGGCCGTATGTGGGGCTGCGGGTGGTGGCGGGGGCACCGGGACGCGTGCGCCCCGCCTGGGTATCCCCGTCGGCGGTGGCGGTGGCGAGTACTCGCCGCCGGCGTCCGAGATGAGGCGCTCGCTTTCCGGGTCCGTCCCGCTGCGGTACCCGCTGCTGTCCGACTTCTTGAGGATGGACTTGGCCCGCCGCTGCGCCTCCAGCTGCGGACTCATCCGGCTGTCGATCGAGTCGGCGGAGAGCGACGACTTGCTGCCGCTGTTTTTACCTGTAACGGGGGGGTCAGTGGTCTAGCCAGAGTTGCGCTCCCCTGGGCTTCCTCGCACCTGCCCGGGATCCGCTGATGCTCTGGATGCCGAATAGGTGCTGATTGATGATGCGCGTCGCCGATGCCAGGCCGCGCGTTGGCATGAAGGACGTCTTCTTCTTTCTACTCTCGGCCAGGCTCTCTTGTGACCCTCGGCCTTCCAGCGAGTCGCCGAATCGCGCCTTCAGGCGGCTATCCCCATGCGTCTGCAGGACGATCGTTAGGCAAGCCGGGAAACTGCCAATGGCACGCACCTGCTGGAACCGCGTCCTCCGTTGTCGCTGAGGCAGCGGCGACTCGTTCAGGCTGACCCGGCTGCCTCGATCCAGCGCCGCAAACTCCCTGTAGTGGTCCTCGATGGGCGACGCGGCCAGGTTGCGGAGGGCCGTGTCCCCAGAGGTGGACTTCTTGACGCCGCCGGCGATCCCCCGTTTGGCCGTGGGCGCGTCCGGACTATTGTCGCCGCTCTTGTCCAGCGGGTTCACGTACAGGTTGCTGTCGACCGCGCACTCCGGATCCATATCCAGGATGTCGGACGCGATGTCGGCCTGCGAGTGGAACGGATGTGTGTTGCAGCTGGCGAACGTGTCCGAGCTGTCCAGGCTGCCGATGTCCGCAGCGCCGTTGCTGCCGCTGCCCATGGATGCCGGTGGCGGTGGCGGCGGCACCATCATCGGCGCCCTCAGCACGTCCAGCTCGCCGAAGAAGGCCGGCGGATGCAGCATGCGCAGCTCCACGCACACCGGGTGCCGGAAATCGCTCGTGGGCAGCGGCATCAGATTCTCGGCGTCCACGAACTCTTTGTAGTCCTGCCAACAGTCCTCACTCAGCGTCCACCTAACTCCCGCGCGCTCTGGCTCCACTGCAACCACCAGGGCCGGCGCAATGTAGGTTCAGCGTGTGCAGTAGCACCCGGCCCTGCGTTTTGTCTCTTATATAAGTCACTTATTCACGGGTATTCTCCTGCTTGCTCGCTCTGGTACTTCAAAAATTCAAATATTTCCCAATTTTGGCGCCCCTGTTAAGAAGCCCATCAATTGCTTCCACGTGGAGCCGACCCTGCCCCGCACGACCATCCACCAAATGAAAAAAAACGACTTTTAAACTCGGTCCCACATATGATTGCGCCGGCCCTGCCAACCACCTTGAAGTTGGCTCTTCCGATTACTGCGAATGCAATACTCCGGACACCATTGAGATGTGTGCTCAAACGTGCACATCTATCAGTCACTACAGGGTGCGATTAGGGTTCAGGATGCTTCGCAGCGTGCAGTCCTATAAGAATCCAAATCTACAGACGACTCGTTCCGCTGATGTCAACCCAGTTCAGGCCAGAGCAATGAATGTAGGTGTAAGAGGAAACCATAAGAACGATACTCACCTTCGGCAGTGCTCGTTCGGTTGACTTGTGTGTGTGTATGACAGGGGCGGGAGGGAGGTGCGAGCCAGGAAATTGAAATTGAATGCCGGATGCGCAAGAACACACGAATTGCACGGGCTTTCCAAGCAGTGCTGCGGCTGCTGCTGGCTCGGAGCCACCCCTCGGGCTCAGTTGGGCATCGGATGGATTTGGCGGTGCTGAGCTCGTGATGGGTGCTTAGGGCCCGAGTGCTTGTTTAAATGCGGTTACATGCTGGAGCGGTATGCATTCCTCTCCACAGCCGCCCCCGCACTCCTGCAACGTGTCGATCAACGTCTTCGATCACCAGATTGGTCACGCACACAAACGCAAACGAAAACGCAGCAAACAACGCAAACAATTTCAATTCCCTGCTTCTGGTCGCGGCTGTCGTGGGCACGATTTCACATGGAGCATGTTTGTTTCATTTGTTTATAGAATTGTTTCGATTGTGTGGTGTGCTGAGGGTGGTTCTGAGACATTGCGGTACTTGGTTCGGTAACGGTTCGGCTCGGCCCTGCTTCCGCTTTCTTTCGGATTCGTGGCACACAGAAAGCGATGCGAACGACTTGCACCTGCCTACTTCGGGCGTTCGTACAGCAAACAATTCTATTGAAACAACAACAAACATACAAACAAGTGCATCAACAGCAGCAAACATTGAACTCAATCAACGAGTCCGTTTACGAAATGCCATGGCGATTACGGGAACCATTTGCATTTGGTATGCACCAATTTCATTAGCCACGCTGCAATTAGCAACCCATTCATCCTATTATCCAATTTGAAACATTGCCAAAAATGCCTTCGCTTTGCACTGATTTATGTTCGAAAAATTGGTGGTTGGTCATGGGGGATGGGCTGGTAATCAAGATTATGAGAGTTTCAAACTTTCGCCCAAAGATTAACGATTCTTGTTGGGCCTTTAAATTGCCGTTAAACCTGTGAAATCTTAGTCAGATTTTTGGATTAATTGCGATAACAGCAGTTGTTGACACGTTTTCTTTAATTTTATTGATGGAGATTGAAAGAGGTTGTAGGACAACAAGTTCTTGCTAGCATTACACAAATCATTGCAGAGTGCTGTAATGTCAACAAGCATCTCTATCCAATTGGCCCGCTGCCAATCTTGGAATGCTAGAGAAGTGGAAAAAATTATCGAAGATATATTATCCGCTATTTTAAAATGCTGCGAATTTTGAGTGGTGCTCTAAGGCAGTGTTTCCCAAACTTGTTTGCCCCGTAGACCTCTTACCGATATTGAGAGTTTCCACAGACTCCTTAGTATCGAATTTATCGGATAGTGGGATAACCCAATCGTTTACGAATGAATTGCTAACTGGTGCAGAGACTATTCGCAACATTATGTTGATTGAAAAAACATTTAGAATATGAAAGCACAGTCTAAACGCATGCGCAATCAAATTGATTGGAAACGCATGCGAGTTCGATAGATATGATAGAGACAGATTCGTTCGGTAAACAAACGAAACCATACTCAGATATGTACAGCACTGACAAGTGATGATTGATGACGGAATAACTGCGAGGATGAAGCGAATGCTCGAAATGGAAAAGAGCGAAATACTACCTTTGTAGTGCAAAAACAACATTCGAATTCACTAGGCAACTCTTCGACTTTCTCGACTCTATTCTTGTTGGAATCGGATTTTTTGCTGTCGGCCTACAAGACAGATGGAAAATAGAGAAAATCACACATCACGCATTCTACATGAGGTTAGAGGGGTCGGGAGCGGGATCGCAATAGTGCTGTAGAAGATGCTAAGAAGAGACTAGACGTGGAAGGGTGCAAGTCACATCAAACAATCATTTGGTCGCTTGCATCAGAATGAGTGCTCTCTGGATGGGGTGGGGACGACGGAAGCCACTCACCCCGGGCGATATGTATCCTTTAGGCGTCGGCGGCAGCACCGCCGTTTCGTCCTGCGCCAGTGGCGCCATCGCGCACAGTTGCAGCTTGTGCTCCTCGAGATCAACGAGCCGCTCAGGTTGCTCTTGCTGCGGCTTTGCCGTTGCCGGCCGTGGCTTGGTTGCCGGTACTGGAACTGCACGATCGTGATCATTGCTCCTCTGACCTTCTGGGGAGGTGGCTGCAGCAATGAGAATAGAGAAAAAGCGGTAACCTGGTGGTTGCTGCTGCTGAGGTGGCTGGAGCTGGTGTTGCTGCAGAAGCAGCACCTGCTGCTGCTGTTGCAATTGCACGGTGGACATCTCCCCTTCGCTACTGCTTATGCCGTCCAGCTGCGAGAGGTTGTGGCCTGACGAGGACACTTTTGGTCAGCTAATACCACACTGAGTAATGGTTTCGCATGGTGACTTGCAAACATTCAGGTGCTCGGTGTGAGCGGGTGCGCGACGCGTTTCGCCGCCGAAAGAGAGAGAGAGACAGAGTGAGACAGAGCACAAGCAATGGACAGTCCTGAGAGGTGCGAGATCAAGCGCAAGAGCAATGCTATTTATTTATTGAAGAATTATCAATTGACCAATAAGGACCAGGGCAAAGGTTGGGACATATGGATCACTAAATGGACAGGGGCAGTACTGGAGGAACCCGAACGAATGCATAGCGAGAGTTTGAAGGAAAACTAAAGAAGAAAGAACAGAAACAGAGGAGGGATGGGAACGAGCACCGGGAATGCATCACTCCAAGATATTCCTGGGGAGTAAGCCGTCAGACACCTCCAAGCGACTTGCACTCTCTTTAGGGAACTCGTTGGGCTCATTACGGGTCACTGCGGGCTCAACAAGCACCTAGCCATAATGGGTCTTTGTGAAGACCCACTATGCAGGTATGCTTGGAAGAGGATGAAACTCCTCAACACATAGTGGGCGAGTGCATCGGAAGGCAACCTTAGGGAAGGAGGCACTGACCCACGCTGAGATGGCTAAACTGTCCTGGGATGAGCTCATGCGCTTCTTCGAAGACATGAGAAGTCTAGGGGATTAATGGTGGGATGGCACAAAAGGACCGAGGTGCGGGGAACCGGAGGTAGACAGATGGTTGCAGTACGCTTCTCTACGATTCCCCATACCATCGCTATAACCTAATCCTATCTTCCCTTCCAGACTAACAAACCATACAAAGGCCTAAATGGTAGGGCCTAAGTGCTGCGTTTCACAATATAATGCAATATACCTCATCATAATCTTCTATCCCATATGCCATTATCTCTTCTAAGCAAGAGGTTGTGCAGAACGTCGAGTATCATCCCGGAGAGCATGTGCATCTGCTGTTTTTTCAATTACTGTCCAGAATAACATAAATTAAAAATATTGTGTCTATTTTGATTTGTTTGAATAGCGACAAATTAGGCACTACTTCGGGTGGATAAAGTGATAGACATGCCACTGGTCAAATTGGGCACACAATTCTTGCAAACATTTCAAAGAGACTAAATTCACACTGAAAACATATTTGTTTGCTTTCAAACGTATGCATAAGAAACTCGAAACAGTGAACACTAAAAACTTGAATTCATCCAAGCGTGCTTTCTTTATGCTTCCAACTGAGGTTTTAAACTTTCATCACAAATGAAAGCTAGTTTTGTGTTTCGTCTACGTCACTGCAATGCAAAGAGATGAAATAACAACCCGTTACCAGAACGAAGAGCCTGTAATCTTGGGTAGGGGCATATCCAGGGTTACATTAGTCGTCGAGGTGAATACTTGAAAGTTTATCTCTGGCACTAACGCCAACAAACACCTACGACTTCAGAAACTCCATAATTCATGGCGTTTTCCATCATGGTTGCGTTTCCATCGTCTTTCCGCCACAGCATCCCGTCGCCAGAGTCAACCACGTGCTTACAAATTATGCGTGTCGCTGAATGTTAGCTTTAGCCTCGGCCTGCGGCCGCTTCAGCTCCTCATTTGTGAGATCCTTTTAAACTTCGAACATAGTTGCAGCGGCGGCGAGCAATAGATAAATGTGAATCTATGTTATCACTTCGGACGTGCTGCAAATACTAGCTTTCCAGCGAATGGAATAAATCGCAAGTTTGTTACTTGAACAAGTTTAATGAATTGGTAAATTAAAAGTCTGCACGCTTTGCTAGCTTAAATTTAATTAATTGGGCATGTCGCATATGAGTATTGACTAATTTATAGCAAGTACTTGAAGTATTGCAGTTCCCCATTCTCCAGCGTTCTAAAAACTTCAGATAAATAATTTTCAGGGGGGCTTTTTTGTTTATAGTAGAGGGTCTGAAGGTACTTTACTCTCAGAGTCTGTGGCCTAAAAGGACTATGGTCCTGTGATCCTCTGGTGCATCTCCTGAAGGGAATTCAATAGCTGCTTTGAAGGCATTGCCGTTATGTGTGAGGGCACCAAGCTGCTCCTCTT
The DNA here is from genome assembly GCA_025447835.1 of Labidoglobus nevermanni. Lineage (NCBI taxonomy): Eukaryota > Metazoa > Arthropoda > Insecta > Coleoptera > Staphylinidae > Labidoglobus > Labidoglobus nevermanni. The sequence continues at coordinate 33,740 of JAOEHK010003945.1, forward strand.
TCATATGCGCTTCCGGATGTGACAATGCGCTTTGCATGAGCATAGGATATGATACCGTTTCTGGTCCCCTTCCGCATGCTCTGCAAGTGGACGAGTCCACGAGTTCCAAATTACACAGATGGTAATTGAGGGAATAATGACCAGTGAGTAGGCGCGTGACCTTTCGTGGTTCTCCTTTCGTGAGAAGCAAGAACTCCTTAGTTCTTTGTGTGGATGGCATCAGGAATAGCTGTTTTTTTTGGGATGCTCAATAATGCTCTATGTGAGCCGTAGGCCCGTGGAATCAAAAGTTTGTAGGGAGGTAATCTTGGGGGCATAAAAAAGGGTGCGCTCCAGGTGATACTGAAATAGGAGCCAGTCAGTGCGTGGGATCGTGGGAGGAGAAGCCTAGATATCGACGTCCCCTTCCATATTACCCCCAATATCTTCATGGCCCCGTGTCCATACTAAACAGGCGTTATTGTTGTAGGCCCGCTGGTTCAATGCTAGTCTGCAGTTCCATACCACTCTGGAATCAAAGCTCTGTTCGCTCAGCTTCTTAATGGCTTAATTGCTATCAGAGCAAATGCAGATGGGCTTCTTCTTGTAATCCCTTTTAGCGTTGGTTTATTGGGAGAGTCATGCTGGACGTCCGTGCAGTGTGAATGGACAAGTGAGACTGAATTGATTACAAAATAATATATCCTCTTTTCTTTTACTTCCTCGACAACATCCACTGAGGCTGTGCTCATGGATAACTTGCGAGACGGTATTAGCGACGCTAAGATCTCAGTTTGCAGCACGGAGGGTCCAGGACCAGTCGGGATGACCTCTCTACATCTGGGACCCGCCACCCCTAGCCCAGCACCTCTTGCTGTTACCGATGCGTCAGTGTACCAGCCTCCTCTTGGGAATCCGCCACGATTGCTGAGTGTTGGCTACGAAAATCATATTCCAGGTGGAAGGCTTGGAAATACCTGAAGAATTATGATAGTCATAAATAATTAATATCAAGAGCAAAATTCAAGTTCTTTACCTGCTGCAGTTTGGCTATGCATGAGTTTATCTCAATGTATTACTGATAGCTAGGCAATTGGCAAAAGCTTGATTTAACGATCGCTGATCAAATGTGCATGTGCAGCAGTGCCACATCCAGGAATAACTGCAGCCAACAGGAGCGGAATGCATCCGGCACGGCGAGGCGGAAAACTGGTTCGGAAATTGATTGCTTACCTTTACCCGACACATAAATACTTGGATTTCTAGTATTTGTCACTGCACATTTGCATAGAATTGCGCCAGTGCCATGAATGTCTAAGTTCACGTAGACATATACTGGATATATTTGTTACTATTGAATATACGTATATATATATATAATCTATCCCCCATTTACCCCTTTTTGGGGTGTCGGGTCCTTCCTTCTTCACTGTTTGACCAATTCCCTCCATCTCTTCCTGTCCATTGCCGTCTTCTTCGCGTCTTCCAGTCTCATCCCTCTTCCTCTCATGATTTCTTCTATTCTGTTTTCCCACG
>JAOEHK010003946.1:0-14473 GCA_025447835.1 Labidoglobus nevermanni
ACGATACGATGACGTAAATAAATAATGTTAGCGGGGAATTCCTACAAATAAACGGGATTGATCCGCCAAAATCGGGATATTTCTAAAATAGAGGAAGTTCTCTAAATAGCGGTACTGTCCCACCGAAATCGGGTCATTTCTAAATACCGTTCCTAAAAGCGGGACTATATATATATTTGAAATCTGGAGTTTTAATTTGAGACTACCCCGGGCAACGCCGGGGAGATTTCCTCTTGTCTCCCTATATGAAATAAGACTACATATTATTATATACTTGGTATGAACACATTTGATTGAGGAAAATTTTCGTCTGCTTCTCCTACTAGTGAGAAATAGTGACTATATTAGTAGAAGTGTTAAATGTAAGACGAAACATGTCTAATTACAATATTTACCAAACTGTACCAAATTTATAAATGAAACTTGCTTTTAAATATTGCCTTGGTAACATAGTGCATTGGAAAGAAAATAAAGCAGCAAACCGGTATCAATTTCTAAGCATCGAATATATGGAGTGAAGTTTGAAAATGAGCGTAAAGGCAAAGCATAAAGAAACGGCAAGAAAAGTAAAAAGAATTGAAGAGCGAACAAAGCGGTATCGTGCTCGAATATCAATATCAGCGCATCTCAATATGCGGCAGCCTGGTGCTTGTTATTTAAATATTAAACTTATAAATAACGAAATGAATACCAGGAGCGAACACAAAGAGATGGCAACTTTACAGGATATGAAGGACGAGATGGCTGCTGCCTGGTGACCAGCGTCTATGGTATTATTTATTTAAGCAGCTAACCAAATGTCAGCGAGGGTGAGTGGAGCGGCGTGTGGCTGCGGGGGTGGCGGCGCTGAGCATCGCAACTGATGTCATTAAAACTTTTTAAAGGCCGGCCAAGTTTCGCTGCGCCAACTTCACTCGAATGCAGCATGTCTAATTAATTTAACTGTACGAAATGTATTCAACTATGCCCTCTTTGTTACCTAGTTGCACAAAAAGCGAATGCGATGTGCCAATAAACTTTTGCCGACTGAAGTTGTCAAATCGAATCAATTTGCAGATGCACAGTGCAAATTAAAATTATATCTAAATGAACGAGTATGGCTAGATTGGTTGTTCACTCAGATGCGCCATGTAAAGACGGCAGCACAAAAGACGATTACCCTCAAGGCAATGCTTATTCAGCAGGCAGAACAACCACCAGAAGCTGGACGTTTTCTTCTGCAAAGAGATTCTTATCATTCGTCTCCACAAAAGCCACCAAGGATCACTGATGCTGCGGTGTCATTGTTGTTGCACCTACGTCAACATTTGCAGATCTTGACGTGCCTGTTTGCTTGGCGTGCCACTGATCTCAGACTAATTAGCTCGCGTTTGCTTTTGATCTTTCGGCATAAAGTCGGGATGCCCGTTTGCGAACAGCCAGGGGCTGCACAAAAACATGCTCCGAATCAAATGGTTATTTAAATGTAATTCGCTCGTCTATGGCAGAACAAAAAGAACCTGTAAGTCCGCTGCATCGTTTGATACTTTTAAGATTAATTTGCCGAGTTGCGAAACTGAGTTTGTGTTTACAGTACTTTTACGCTTGTAATCCTAATGCAACGTGTAAATTTTGAGCTGTTCAAAAGAGTAGTTTGGAATTATTTGTTAAATCCTAGCGGAACGAGATGTATACTGATGTAAACAACAAATTCGCATTATTCCTGAAACCCTGATAAGCTTTGATTTCAACCAGTTAGAAGTTGTGACGATATTATGAAAACATAATACCATTAAGTACACAGCTTACAAGCACAAAGGTTTTGAAATTTTACTTCAATAATGACTAATTCAGTTTCTGGGGTTGCTTAGTATATTTTGAATATATATACTTGAATATTAACAATCAACTGATCGGTAGCCGAGTGGTCAAAGTACAGAGTTGCGATACCGAAAGTCAATCCCCGGCAGGGAGTTTTAGTTTAAAATCCATTGTGGTCTGCAACCTCATAATGCCTTAAAAACCCGAATAGGCTACCAAGTGGTCAGTAGTAAGAGGTCAGTACGACATCTGAAAAGACGTGGTTGCAATACGTTCTTCCACGAAACCCCAGACTGCAAGGAGTGGTAGAGCGGGGGTAGATATAACACTAATTATTTAATTAATATCCTGATTTAACCGTTAGGTAACCAAGGAGCAACGGAGGTGGCGCACGCATAGCCCACCAGTCTAGTAATTAGGCCAGTAGAGAGAGGACATCTGAAATGAGAGATATGGTTGCAGTACGCTCCTCTACGACTCCCCATCCCATCGCAATAGCTCAATACCTTATTCCCTTCCAAAACTATGTGATCGTACTAGAAGGATCCACAATGGGCCCAAATAGTAGGGCCAATATCTTGGTTTTACTTACTTTTTGATCTCTAGATCTCTTTGTTGCAGGGTATGTCAATTCCTAGTCAATCCTACAATTTTCCTACCTCTGAATTGTTGAACAGAGCTTCATATAGTTTATAGTTGGTTAATTCATGAAAATTAGTTAGCAATTTGAAGATAAAGGACTAGAACATAAGACTAGTGAACAAGTTTGGCAAACAAACATTCTGCTGACCAACCAAATCTTCTATTCGTATCAAGAGAGAATGAATGGAGACGAAGAAGAGGTATTTGGCTGGAGTTAACTAAAAGATTGTCACGTCACATTGGTAAGTTGATCTTATTGTACAATGGGGTTTGGTTTTTATGAGTTTAAGTCCTAGAGGTCTTTGCAGAAGCTTAGAGGACGTGCGCACATTGAAGAGCAACGGAGGAATCGCGGATTGAAGACGACGAGGGCGAATATCGCTAAATCCAGGCATTGTGTGCGGGAAGAGAAACAACAATGCGCCCGCTGTCTGCGTGAGGTTGCTTTCAACCACCGCCGATGACAGTCATTTGATCCCCTGCCAAAGGGAGCGAGTTCAATTACTAGACTCCGACCAGAACACGACGCGGAGCAGCCGTAAAGCAACGAGAAGGTGCAACGCATTAATAATCCTTGCTCCGACAATCACTGACAATGCTACAGAAGTACTTCAGATGGCATTTTTGCGAAATGTCAAGGGTTCACTAAATATCGACGCGAAATAGCAAATTGTAAACTTTGATTATGTAACATGTAAGCGAATTGGCTCTAATGGTATTAGGTCAGTGTTTCTTAAACTGTGGGTCGCGACCCCATTTGGGGTCGCGGTGAGAAATTTTGGGGTCGCGAAGGTTTCTCGAATTGTAAAGGTTTCTTTTATAATAAATTCAATTTTATGATCATTAATAATATTAAAAATAGCATCACAAATTAGTACTTCAAATTGTTATATTTAAGACCTGGGGTCGCGAAAAAATTGTGGATATTAATGGGGTCGCCAAGCAATCGTGGATCCTAAATGGGGTCGGCATGGGAAAAAGTTTAAGAAACACTGTATTAGGTGATCGCTATTTCTCAAGTAATAAGTAGCTAATATGATGAGAGTCCTGCCACGCCCGCATTACGTAATTTGGACGCGCCCAAATCTGGTCGATGGTGATTTTGCACCCCAAATATAGCTCATTGGAAATGATGTTCGGTAACATAATCATTAAGGATAACTGTGAAGACGTATATTGGCGCAATAGGGAGAAGACAATACATCTGAAATGGCAGATCTCAACCACCAACCAATGTCGAAACCATGATTGATTAATTGACTTTGTTTCACAATATTTACAAAGTAAATTGCAATAGTTTTTATGAATATTTTGTGCTATTAATGCACAGTTTATATTGGAATCAATTTCGGGGATGATTGTTATATGAAAATCGGAGTTAGAGTAAAATTCAATAACAAATTGGGTAAAATTGGGCCAAGTGATACGTATTTGCCTAAATAAACATACGAATTAAGGGATAAGCGAGGGTGACATGCGCTAATGCAGAGCGAAAGAGCAAATTGTAATTTATTTTTCAATTAAATTAACTCTCCTCGCAACACGTGCAGATGCTGACAAGGACGAAAACAAAGGATGCTTCTGTAAATGCGATACAGCCCCGCAAATAATGTTAACGCATAGGAAAATGAAGTGCAATGCAAAGTGGAAGGATAGCAGGCAGAGGGTAGTTGAGAAGTGGAAGATCCTGTTACACGCTCGATGCTTTTCTAGAACGGCCACATTAGGCGCATTCGGCACAATCAAATGGATTTTTTCATTCAGGCCGCGACTTCCACTACCTGATCGTGTCTCGGAGTGAAGAAGAAGCCAAATTAATAAGTTTACATTGAATGGCGAAACTAATTGCATCTAAAGACAAACGCAGGGAGGCTCATCGAAATTGAAACGGAGGAATTTTCCGAACACTCCATTAAACTTCCTAATTGGATTTAATTTAGAAATTCGGGCGGCGATTGAAGAAAAATGCAGGCGCTTGGTGCACGAGGGTGGAAAGTAAATCAAGAGCCATCGTGAAAAGCGTCGAGATTTTTGTCCCTCCGCTCCGTGGCGTTGGACAATTTCATTTACTCACGAATTAAATATTCTGGCATTAATTAAATATCAGCATTGCTGTGACGAACATCACGTTGAGACCCTGATTGCCTGCAGTTCAAGAGCAAGGAATTCGGTGGAAATCAGTCGCAACACAAATGGAAAAAGTTCGTCCAGCGAAAGTAAAAATAATCTGCCGTAAAATTGCTTTACAATGTTGCTCGAATTAATTTGCGCAAACTTTCGGCGGATTTGCAGCCAAAGTGCATGGAAAATTATAAACATTTCAGCGGTGAAAAATTTGCAAATAATTTGCAATCATTTGTATTCGATCATGTAAATGCAGAAAACAACTGTTGGCTTAATTACATTGATGAACAAATACTCGTAACAAATGAAAACGTAATCCGGAATTCTAAATAGATTCCAATGTTTTTGTCACTTTGAACTTTGTGTTTCTCTCCTCCATTTTATTCTATCATGGCAATCCTCCATATGTAGCCCTTTTTTCTTCCATGATCGTGTTAATGTCACTTTGCCACAACCCTCTTGGTTTGCCTCTTCTTCTTCGTCTGATGGGTGTGTCTACTCCGTCATTTGTTTAGGAATTCGAGTGCCCATACAATTTTAGTTGGTTTCCGGTTACGTCACCAATTGTTTCTATTTTCATCTTTCAATATTGGTGCACGGTGTTCGATCTAATTAGAAGGGCGTCTATTTCTGCAGTGTTTATTCTTCAATCATTTATAGCAAACAATCAAACAAGAACGGTTTTAGGTATAAAAAATGATTGATAAGGGAGAAGTATGAAACTGCCACCTCTTCCCTTTCAAGCATATGTTATTGCTGTTATGCTTTACACACAACTGTTAATTCTATTACTGCTTGCAAACAAAGCGAAACAAAAAATATGCGCAATTTATTTTTTTAGATACGCCCGAAGTATCGAATTCCAGTCGAACAAATAGGACATGTAGTTAATTTATTAGCGTAGAGGGTGCAAATTCATCGCAGTAATGATAATGCCGTCGTGCCATTTGCGTATTAGATTATTAGGCGGGTGCGTACGTACCCCATGAGCAACCCTTTTCCTTCACAGCGGGTGTGTTAATTGTCCGCATTCCGATCTTTGTTTGTCTGATATGATGGTGATAATGAACGGCCGCTATCCGCGCTCCACCCCCTCCCAATTTACTCGACATGCAAATATGGGCAGCGCACTCTCCGTTTGAATTCAATGGGGTTGAAGCAGAAGACATGATGACGTACTGGCAAAAGCAACGTGGAGCTGAGAGCGTATCAACACCCACTTCACAATGCGGCATGACATCCCCAAACACCGAAACGCATGACAAACATACAATTCCACTGAGACTTTGCGATGTGTCGTAATAAAATAAAAGGGAATGACGAGTATGATATGCCGGAGTGCACATCTGCATGCAGATTTAATCTGGGCGCATCGTGCCTGAAGTCGTCTTCGAAAGGGGTGCGATCCCGGAAGCATCATCAATTCTCTTTCATCAAATAAGCGGTGATTATGTTACGCATCAGCTGAATGTTTGAGCAGACCTGCTAACGGCAGGAAACACCAGGAAGCGCACCAGTTTGGCCGTTAATTGAAAATCGAAGAGAAATAAATCTTAGCTGGAGAAGAGTGATGTTTGCGATCTGGTGGTGCAGCACACTTGAGGTTGCAGCGAGGTTGGGCTTGAATCATGTCACACTGGCATGAATGTTTTCGCATGAATGACGAACGCGGCGAAAAACTTTCCAAATTAAAATTACTTGCCAACTTCTGGTCGGGTGCGGCGCGCTTCGTGTGATACGCGTGATTTGGAATCTTATGCATGCTTTACCACCCCCACGTGTAAACTTTGTTCGGCCAACGCAATGTGAACGAAAAACGTCAATATGGAAAGCGGCGGAAATTATGCAGCTTTCTCTTTGGCTTTTTGTGCTCGCACTTCAACGAGCATTGGGTATGCTTTCTTTCGCGATTAGAAAAACCGGTTTTTCCTCGTGACTTTTCACTCCATATTAAAAGTGCTAAAAGTCGAGATCAATCAATTGTTCAAATCATTATAAACTGAATGGAATATTAATTTTAAAAAATTTGTTTCAATTCGTTTTTAGGAAAAGCTCAATGCAATGCCAATACTGGAAAGTAAAGAAAGAATCTACAGAATTTCTGGCTCGAAGAAGAAATTTAATAAATTTGGTTTAATTAATTTTCGATAGGAGAATATAGTTGACTAATTCGATTAATTAGATTGCACATTCATTATTCAAACATTTTTTGTTTGTCGGTAACAATTGCGTTTTCAACATATAATAATTTCCACAGACATTTCACATCAATAAAATTTCTATTTCACGAATTCTGATTTAGCGAATAATCCCGATATAACGAACTTTTTTCTGCCGGTTCGGCAAATCGGGGCTTCACTGTGTTAAGTTTTCATTAATAAATCTATCCCTATACACGTTCTACATGTTTAGCACGTTTTTAATAAGGGCTTTTAAGATATGAAATAGACATATTTGGAATCACAGGATTGATCAGGTTTGGTAATTCCCTGAAATATCGGAACATAAACTATACCAGAGGTGGCCAAGCTCTTAGATCAGTGTTTCTCAACCTATTTTAGCCATGCCCCACCAAACGCTTTGAAAATGGATCCCCCACCCCCCTTCCAAAATAAAAAAGTTTCATTACTCTAAAGAGAAATCTAAATTATAAGTTCTACGATAAGATATGGTGAAAGAAACGCCCACCTTCAACAATAAAAATGCCCCACCTTGGGAAACACTGTCTTAGATGGTCTAATCCAGGGACGGCCAACCAAAGGCCTGCAGGCTGCATATGGCCCCCGTTGAACATCTGTGCAGCCCGCGGAACGAACAAGGACCGGGAAGACCCGACGTTCAGTAGGTAAGAACCACCAGGGTTTTCCCCGTGTCCCCGCGCCTCCAGAGACCCTCAGCATCGGACAAGTTCGGGAATTTCTAGAGTCCGGTGGTGTAAACCCACGGGTATTCCCCATACTTGTCCCGCGGAGTATTAATATATTTTCAAATTGGCCCGCGAGTTCATTTGGGTTGGCCGTCCCTGGTCTAAGGCATTTTTTTTAAATATTACATTTTTCGATAGCAGCAAGTAAATAAGTATTAAAATATATTCGACACTTCTTTTAAATTTGGTGAATAATTGGTGACCTCTCAATACTTCTCAAATAATCATTTAAATCCACATGTTTGACCACCATTGTACTGTACTATAGAGTAATATATAAATAAAGATAATCTAGCAATGTAATTTAATAATAACACCAATCAAATATGACAAACACAGTTCAATTAATGTTTCAGAACATCTTCCCATTTTTAATCTTTCCTGCTCTAGCATTTCTAGCAATTTCTGGAGGGCGGTGGTTCTTGCGTGCAGTATGCACATCGGTGACAGGACAGAATTACCCAAGGACGGAATCACACTGGACAACGACCACATTTATTCACCATTTTCTTAGCCGCCTACATCATCTGAATTGAGCTCAAACATTATTCGTGAGGCTATAGATGCTATCGTAGGATGATAAACAACAAATGCCTGGCAAGGACGGAGCTAGGGGGGTGGTGGGTGCGGGCCGCCCCAGGTGGCACATTTTTGAGGGTGGCATTCTCATAAATTGTTGCTATTCAATTTGTAAGTTTTATGTACTGTATGATTTAAAAAATTGTTATGTCGAACCACTGCGTACTAGAACTGACCGAAATGTGTTTTTTCAAAGAAATTAAAATCATCTGATTAATTACGAAAGGGCGGCAAATTGAGAGACCACCCCAGGGGTCAAATGTATGCCACTGGACCTGTTAGAGAGCGAACCCAATATTTTCTGTCCCGAACTGAACGTTCGACCACTAGACTACCGATTGGTCATCTCAGAACTTGTTCGAATGTGTTTATATGTACTGAGAAAGGCAAGTAACTATGATCACCATGAGAACTTGAAGTAATCTGAGATGCATTGCCAGCAACACGGAGACATTAGATTTGCGTAATAGGATTGGGGAAATCAAATTTCCAGACGGCGAATGGATGCGAAACATCATGTTGTCAATTTGCTTGCAAGTTAAGACCTGTTGCTAGACTATGGCCGGCGGTTTGGCTTGCTGGCACTGCGCACGGCACTGCCACACATTCAACAATCGCAACAACTCGCAAAACATTACGAACCGCCCCGCCGCCCCCAAGCGCCATCCGAAATGCAACAAAACCATATCTCATCTCATTGTCGGCGCACCGACAACACGACGAAAACCGCAATCATACATTGAATACGTGTGCTCGATCATGTCTACAATATGCCATTATATCACCAACGGATTTCCCTGCATTTCCCGCCCGCAGAATGCACAATATGCTAATGGGACGCATTCGATCATTTGCATTCGCTGAAATATTCAATTGCGCACATTACGAAATTGCCAACTCACTGGCGAAGCAAGCCAGCGGCAATGGGAGCGAAACTAATTTGCGAATGAAATTAGTGACGATGAAGACGAAGACGCAGGGTGGAGGAAGGCATAGATCAAAAAACCAGCGCACCCAATGCGGATAAAACCGGCGAAAAACAGCACAATCAGTGATTGAATCAATTAAAGTTTAAACATCGCCGCGCGCAAAATCCCAACTGGATTTGACATACTACAGGAAGAAACTTTAATTGCGTATGCATGGAAGCCAAACGCAATTATTTCGTTCTGGTTCGCGCACACTTTGCCATCACATTTGCCTAAAGAGGCGAACGCGTATATGCCATGAGCTGATTAAACGGAAAGAACATTAATTAGACGCAGATGTGCGCATTCACCTGCTGATGAAAAACGAAAAGGACAATGAAGACAAAAGCGCACAAAAACAGCGGAGAATCGCATACTCACCATATTCCTGGGCAGTTATTGATAGTCCACTACACGGAACAACTATTCCAGAAGCGGCAAACAGGAACAATTGGAGCGCGATTGGAATGCACATGTTACCATTCAGTTTTTCCCACTTGGTTCGCTACTCTCTCTCGCTCTCTCTCGCTCTCTCGTTTCTCTCTGATTAGTTCACCGCTATCAATTAGCACTACCGCCTGAACATGTTAGGAAGTGGAGGAGTTATCCGCAGGCGTACAATTCAATGACAATCGCATGTCATATCATCGAAATCATGTTCGCGTAAAGTGGTGCTGCGCTCCTGCGCGCCTCCGGAAACTCTCACTCGCTATCCTCCCGAGACGATCAGCAACAAGCAGGAACCAGGAGCAGCGAACGGACCGAACTACCGCGAACGACTGGATCCTGTCGCAATCCGGACGTTGCCGCCGCCGCAATTCGCCGCGAGTCGCAGCACTGCGCCACATCCCGGCTCCATTGCAGCATCCAAGTTGCGAGGATGGAGATGAAGACGGCGGCGAGATGAGTCGTGACCGCATCGTGTATCTATCTACCTTCGCGAGCCGGTCGTGTCTTATCGGGTGGCGTTCATTTTCCGCTCCTCGTTGCGCTCGTATCGGCGAGGAATCAGCGTGGAGCAGCCCGGAACGAATCGAAAAAGAGGCGCGTAGGAGGAAGGAAGGAATGGCAGGGAACAAAGTTCGTTCCGGCCCCATGGCATCGTGCTCAATCTTGATTTGATTGAATTTGGTGCTTTATCATTATCAGCGTCTAATAGTTTACTGACTAGGAAGATGCATGATACTAGGGGATGCCTCTTTGCTGCCGCACGCTGGACCTGCAAACACGTGGCCAGAACGAGGGCGAGGCGCATTGGAAAGCGCACCGAATTCAGAGTGGTTTGCGTTTGAGGTGGCGCACGTCCACGCAGTTTTCCTCTTAAAGCGTGCGTTCCACCATTACGGAAGGATGAAAGAGGTTGGGAAAGATGGCGAACGTTCGTCGGCCATGCAGATATCGGAAATATAGCCACACAGGAATGCAGTATGAGAAGAGGAAGCCCAAACAGGTTAAAGGTCTAAGGTATCAAAATCTCAGGGGAAATTCGACGTAGGCATTAGTTCAATTGGAAAAATGAGCACTTGACGATGATTAGTTACTGCCTAACGATCTGCGTCCTTATGGTCAATCTATGATGAAAATGTGCTTCGATGTCGATTCCCGATGTGGCAAGGGATATTTCCACATCAGCTCAGTTTTTTTACTGTTGTTCAAAGGATAGTTCGTTGGAATTTGCGGCTAGGGAGCTATCTTTCATAACTACTCAGAGGTATCTGAGCCCCAAATGGTCGGAGAAACAGGACTTAGGGTAAAGCAACCTTTATCGCTGGAATGCTCCCTTTGAAGAGATATTTTCTTTTAGTTTTAAATTTGCCAGCTAGTCTTATCACTATCACTATCAGCGTAAGATGGAGATAGCAATTGGCAGATTACTACATTATGATGGAATAGTTTGGGGTTCAACTCCCGAAAGTACAATAAAACATGTGTTGCACGGAATGGAAGTGCGCCACACTCGAGGATTTTACATAAAACTTTTATCAGGCTTTTGTTTGCATTCACTACCGATACCTTCAAAGTTAATAAATTTTTGAATTTGTTTCGAATGCGCTGCAATGTTGTAGATTTACAAATTGTTGGACAAACTACGAAATATGGTAACAGGGGTTATATTTGCTAGAAAAGAAACCGGAATTGTTTCACAATTTCCATTTAGTCATTGTTCATGCCAGTGTAATTATCCTTATTAAAAGTAAACCTACCCCCCAATTTACACGGTACTTTTTTACAGTTTTTCGATTTAATACGGTTTTTGAAATGTTCCTTTTCCCGGATTTGCACTATTTACTGGGTTATTTAAGGACGAATTTTCATTTTCACACCGTTTTTGTTAAGTAAGTTAATTCCATGTATACTTGAAACGTATAAGAAACGTAACACCGCCGGGGCTAATCGGAAGTTCGGAAATTCCTAAAGACTAATTATGGGTGTGGGAGCAGGGGTACTCGCCGACATGACGGCTATGGTATTAAGGAATAACAGGAAAGCTCTTACAGTGGTGTTCCCAGAGGGTGCTGGCACATCGGCACCCGTAACGTTGGTGACAATTCTGCAATAAAGAGACACCGAGAAAACCCTGACAGCCTGGAGCAAAAGACTGAAACATTAGGATTTCCATCAAGCGCGGATATATACCAGCGATCGCTGCCGCTAAGGCAATCGAATTTACAATTTTGTTGAGGTTTTTTAGAACCGATCTAACGTGTAAACCGGGGGATACGTGTATTTTGTTCTTTCGGCTCTAATGATTCAAATGCCACTGGAGCATTATTAGAGAGTAATTGTAATCCACCATTTTCGTAATATGTAATTAAATTTAGTTCCCGTACTGAAGTATTGTGGGGGTTTCTTTTACTAATTTGATGATAATCCACGGAGTTACTGAACAAATACGCCACATATGAGAGGCAGTTTGTTTTATTATTTATTGCAGCTGCGACTATAAATATGCAACCAATCCAAATTGGAATAAATGCAAGCGATATGCACAGCTGACATATTGATAGCGACGCAATATTATTCCTAATGAAAAGCTATTACCACCACATTCAGCCGACATATTAGCATTTTCAGTGATGCTCGTTTTGTTTCATTTATCAACGATTCTTCAGTGGAGAAGTAACTAGTCACTAGCAAACAAAACGCATTGAAGCATTATACACTAAACTTTATAGTCTATGCCTTAGACTTGAAACCTAACTATAGTGGATATAATATTGTTTTCTTATGATTATTATGTGCCTCATTCACCTTTGTTGGGGTTCGATCAGTTCAGGATCATACGATCCTTTGCATTTTATTGGTAAGTTCGTTCCTATTCAGTTGTTTCATTTTTTTAAATTTTCTTCCGAAGACTTGTTGCTTCCAGTTATTGATTCTTGTCCCCCTTGATAACCTCATCGGCGTCCTTCAACCATGTGTCCATTTCTTTTTCTTGCATATTTCCATCCATCATCCTTCGCCCCTGTTCTACATCAGTGCATTCTCGTATATCTGTTCCAGTCATCCTTTTCTTCTCTCTTCTTATTTCTTGACTAATTCCATTTTTCTCTTTAATTCAGTTTCAGATTCTTGTTTCATTTACTGTTTTCTACTTAACTATTCTCAAGCTGTTTCGTTCTTCATCATCATCAATAAAAGACCTCCTGGCAATAATCGTAATCCTCATCTTGTTTTACCGCAAGAATCCAGACCAGAAGTGAGATATTTGTTGGCGACCTCACATAATTCTCAAGAATCTTCAAAAAGTCGTCTAGTTTATTGTACAGTCCAATCCATTTGCAAGTCAAAATTGTTACAATACGCCTATTGCGGTGGCAAATTGGTCACAAAGCCACAAATCGAAGAACCTTTCAATTTGCAATCCATATGCGATCTGCATGCACACAATAGGACAAATATAAAAGCCATTGACTAATTCGTCACGGATATGAAGTGACGGTATTATCGTTCGTTCGAACTCGAAATTCGCTAACTGCAATTTCATGTTTTTTAACAATGCATGCGCGCATTTTGTCGTGGTATGGCAACGCACGCTGCAAGAAGCACCCGGAATCAAAAGGGAAACATGAAGTGGAACGCGTCGTGTTCGCTGAGCGTGTCCCGATGGCGATTTCCCGACGTGGTCGACGGCCATATTCGGGTTCCCATTGCCCATGGCCGTCGCTGCTGCCAAATGGATGCATTGTACGTGTGCCCGAATCATATTTGCGTCTTTGTTCTCGTCCACAATACACACACACGCTTGCACACATCTCGAATAAGTTCATTACTAAATTCGATAATCTTCCATCAATTACGAAAGCACCCAGCTCTGGAGCAACGTGCGTGAAATTGCGAAGGGAGCGAAGGGACATTGACTAAGAGAAGAATTGCGACGAGATGGCTTGGAATGGTGTGAAGATACTCGCCACGTGATGCGAAATGAGCAGAATTGTGTTGATTTCATGACAACTTTTGCTGAAGTCACCGCCTTTCTGTGCTGAGACCTGGCTTTCGGAGGCTGTTGCTTACAGGAGTTGGAGGAGCCGTCATCGCCAACGTTGCGTCGCTTGCCGTCACTAACAATTCTAATAAACATTCGCCGTTGTTAATCCAGACAAACCGCGTGTCTCAGCGTGGTAGTGCTCAAACTCCCCAATGAAATTTCCATTCAAATGTCTCGTCAGATCCAACTGCCGACAAATATTAATTTTATAACAGACTTCACGTAGCGTCTCTAGTCCGGAGTGCTCTCATTTGTAACAATCGTAGTTTTATAATTATTGCTAACTAGAAAGCTGGGAAAACAATTTTCTTAATCTTCCCAGCTCTACCGCACTTAAACCCCAATATAGGGTTTCGTAGAAGACCGTACTGTAAGCATTCTGCCATTCCAGCCGTCCAGTCTTCGTTTCACTGTCCGCCCGGCAGTAACTTGTGCGCACGACATTTGGGAGGGTGTAGATCCTATCGTAGTATTTTTAACCACGTTCTGCTAGTAGAGACCCGGAGACATTCTGTTTCGGTCTTGAATGTTTGACCACTTGACTGCCGAACGATTATTGTAAATAATATTATCAGTGAAATGGATTCTATCATTGCTTCGTCAATCTATTTCCTATTTTCTCCTTTGTAGTGCTGTAATCAGTTCATTCGCCTCCTTCAAAATATTACTTTTCCCATATCTATCATACTGTTATTTGCTTCTTATATAACCCTTCCTCTTCTTCTTGTGTTCATGGTTAGGCCTTCAGCCTGTTCTTTCTTCGTTGATCGTTGTTTTAAGATATGGTTAATGTTACTTTATCTTTTCCAGGGCCGGCGCAACGCAGGTGCAGCGCGTGCAGCCGCACCCGGCCCCGCGTTTGAGCGGTCCCGCGCTTCACGAAAATTTCCAAATTACGAAAGCCGACTTTAACCATAATGCTACATATACAAAACGCATAAAACA
>JAOEHK010003967.1:0-14462 GCA_025447835.1 Labidoglobus nevermanni
CTGCGACTGCTCGTATCTCAAATCTTGTTCGTATCTCAAGGCAAAATATCCCTGGCTCGGCAGTTCGTATCTCAAAATATTCGTATGTCAGGGCATTCGTATCTCGAGGTACCAGTGTACTTAGGATTCATAGCCTCAGTTAAAAAATTAATTAAATTGGGTTGATTAAAGCGGGTTCCACTAATAGTGCAAATAGATGTTGATGCAACTGACTCCAAAAGCAGCATGGGGTTGCAATCCGTCCTGGTTTGATTGCGGGTGGCGCGGACAGCGCCCTCTTTGCTGCCGTCATATGCGTCAAATTCGATACAAATCCAATATGGAAAAATCAATGTTTTTTGCATGCGGTGCACACATGCGGAATGCAGCTGCATTCGCGTTCGTTAGGTCCGCGTTGCATTCGCGCAAAGGGGTTGAATGCTCGCTTTATGACGACCGCTGGGTGGGTTATTCGAACGTTTTATTTCAACGCGCGGGCAAGTCAAACAAATCACGCATCGCTGCTGTGTTTGCCAGCTGAAACAAATTCTGCATTGGCTTAGTTTATGCGCGTGTTGGACGGGTTGCAGTCAATAATCAATAGGCATATTTTGGAAGTGCGTGAAAAACGCAAACGCGTATAAACGGAACGTTAAGCCGAAGGGCTGCTGGCTGGCAGAGGTCCAGGTCTCGTGAAATCTAGGTCAAATGCTGCATATCCGCTTCAAGTCATTGTTTGAAATAAATGCGCGAAAAGGACGGAGAGCGGATCGCCTTGATTGGCGGCAATGCAAATATTGGCAATGCGAGCATTGATTATACCGCATGCGTAATTGAATTAGACTGAGGCAGACATTAGAATGCTAAAACGCAAGAAATGATACGTTGTTGATCCCATTATGCAAATCGAGCGCGCGCACGCTGCCTGCCGATGGGATAAATCGATTACAAATCGATGTTGCATATGTGCACACGGCTAATTGCTCCACGTGCGCTGCAGCTTCAACAGGAGCTCAGGACTGCCGACAGGAGCGAGGTGCCCGAAGACGAATCGCTTCACCTCGCACTCGCGCCTCCAGTCTATTTTCTCCTCTGCGCCAGTCTATTTTCGCGTGTCGTCGATTTAGTTGTGTGAATAAATAATTCCTCGCGCCGTAAAAAATCGGGCATGCGGCTGACGAGCAGGGCGCAGCGCAGCAAAGTGCGCCTGATTTATGGCGATCGCCTAATAAATAACGCGCTCTAATAATACCCGCATTTAAAATTAGTGCAATCGGGGTTGCGCCGCTGCGCCCAACTAATTATACCCGCCATCATCCCCAGAATTTGTCCATCATCTGTCGAGTGGCTGCGCAGCGGCGAGCAATAAATAGCGGTCGCGCCGAGACGAGCGCGATAAAAGGGCGCTCGCCCGCTAATCGATACCGGGTTTGCACGATATGGAAGCCCATATGGCCCCCCCCCTGCTAAGTGAATCCCCCAATTTCTGAGTTGATTACGCGAAGCCAGCCAGCTTTTGTTCCTCAACTCAATACGCACTTATCCCGCTCTTCTGCGCCCTCGAGCCGGCCGCATTGCCACAATGTGTATGCTCATCCGTCCAGGGGCGGATTAGAAACAAATCTCAATCAACATTGCCTCTCAATCATATGGCAATTTCCAAATTGCTGAATTCTACAAGTAATCAAGTTGAGCATGTTACTATGAGTAATTTTGTAATTCTGCTATCCTGGCGCAGTCTTCACCCCAATTTCACAGATGTCCATTGAAGGACGGTGGCAACGCGACGAGGGCTGACATCGTCCACGTGTCGTTTTATTAAAATGCAAATTATCGGCTGCGCGAGGGATGCCACCCTTTCCACCCTAGCTACCCAGTTGGCAGACGATTCACGTTCGCGTAAACAAACAGGAGCGCCGCTGCGAGCTGCCCTTCCTCGCCAATTACGCGCCCATCAAATGGCGGCGTTAATTGCCTCTCTATCGGAAGATCCCAGAAATTGCGTCTTCCTCAGCGAGGCGGGCGGACCTCAATCTAGAGCGATTCGTGTCAATTTCCAGTGTGCCGGGATATGGTGCAACTGGGAAATTCGCTGGATGCGATTTTTCCCTGTATCTCTGTGGGCTGCGGTGGGCGGGGGTGGCGCGCCTTTCTTGAAGACGCACATGCCTGACGTCAATATATCCAGAGGGCGCCGTCGAGTCCCGCGTGAAGGCATATTTAACTCTCCGTCATGCCCCCCACTCAGTCGGACGTGAATTCTCGCCCTGCTGGCCCAATATTGCAATCAGCAAATTCGTGGGACGCAATCAGCATCTATCAATGATGTCGCTACCGCAAATAGCAATGATTAATCGCCTTCCATCCGGTTGGCATCGACGCTAATATGATTAATATTTAATTTGTGCGTTTGCAGTCCGCAGCTGTCTTTGCGCTGTGATTTACAGTTGGTCGTTTCTGCATAAATATTGTCGGGCGAGGCGCACACCCATTTGCGCATTAACAACATTATTAACCGGCAATGGCGGCTTTGTTGCTTATTTTGATCGCTTCGCCGCTAATCATGCTTGGCGGCGATAAATTACGCAGCGCAAATAAATTTCTCGCGCGGCAGAGTGTCCATCCCTTATTGATTTTTCCGGGCGCGCGCGCTCTTTTTCGATGGGGATGTAAATTACAGGCGGCAGTCATGTAGCATCGCTGATTCATGCGAGCGCACACAATGCACTTGCACGTGGCATGCACGTACACGCCACGGCCGTATTCACCATATGTCATCTTTTCGGACGTTTGCAGAAAGGATTCCATGTTGCCGTTTGTTCTAGCTCGAGTTACACCCTCACTTGGAGAAGTTATTTCAAACATCAGGGGCTTAGTTTTTTTACTATTGCCTATATTGCCCGTATGCTATTAAAAGGATACAATTCTGTTCTAAGACCATTTCTAAGACCTCTTCTAGAATGAGGAAAATTGTCTACAATCTTAGAAAAACTAGAAATTGTCTAGTTTTTAGTTCTTACATTATTTAAACCTATAGTCTATGTCCGAATATAAGCATTCTAGAATTAAGTCAGGTATTAGATGATGCACTCTAGTCTTGTCCCGCTCCAATCCCAATTATACCTGGGAGTTCTAGAAGGAGGAAACTTACACTTGCAAAGTTACAGAAATTGTTTACATCATTAGATTTCTGGCATTTCTTGTATTTATTGGTATCCATAGCCCATATCAGAATCTATAATTTTATATGTTCTAGAATGCAAACTTAATAAGAATTAAATGCACTTTGCTAAGGAAGAATGTATTCATATTTGTTCTAAGACCATTTATGTATATATCCGACTCTTGTAGAATGCGGAAACTTAAAGAAACTATTGCGAAAGAAGAAACCATTGACATTTTCTTTTCAGTCTCATTATACCAGAGTGTACCAGAAGGAGAGAATTTGTACTTTTAAACTTATATGGTAGAAATCATTTAAATCAGGTTTTTGGCTTTTACCTATAATACAATTCTGTTCTAAGACCATTTCTAAGACCTCCTCTAGAATGACGAAAATTGTCTACAATCTTAGAAAAACTAGAAATTGTCTAGTTTTTAGTTCTTACATTATTTAATCCTATAGTCTATGTCCGAATATAAACATTCTGTTTAGGTCCCAATTATACCTGGGAGTTCTAGAAGGAGGAAACTTACACTTGCAAAGTTACAGAAATTGTTTACATCATTAGATTTCTGGCATTTCTTGTATTTATTGGTATCCATAGCCCATATCAGAATCTATAATTTTATATGTTCTAGAATGCAAACTTAATAAGAATTAAATGCACTTTGCTAAGAAAGAATATATTTGTAAAATGTATTCATATTTGTTCTAAGACCATTTATAAACAAACCATTTAAACTTATATGGTAGAAATCATTTAAATCCAGTTTTTGGTTTTTACCTATAATTTTCTTGGGATCCATAGCCCATATAGGAATCAGTCCTGGAATTAAATTTGATGGGTTTAGCGTTTTCTTAGGCAAATTCTAACTTAAAATTCCTTTACCACCCATTCCTCTGGCCAAGAAAGAATATGTTAAAAAGGGATGAATATCTATTTATACCCGGCTGTCTTAGAATGAAGGAAATTATAGTTTTTAGCCAATTTTGGGATAATCACGGCCCATATCCAAATTGAAGTGTTCTGAAATTAAGTTTAGTGTTAATCGGTCAATTCTGGTTTTGTATTCGATAAATGTGTTGTGGAAATAATTCATTGAAAGGACAATCAAGGAGTAATATTTGAAATTAAGTCGCATGTATTATTGATCAGGGCTGCATGCTTGCTTGTTGAATATTGTGTTTGCACGTGGTGGGGCCTTACGTCTGAAACTCCTCCGGTATTGAGATGCATTGAGGCGAGCTCTCGCCATGAACTCGAATCAATACCCGCGACATTGCGAGCGAGCGTTTCATTGGCATGATGCTGATGCCGATGGTCATGCTGACATCGATTGGGGTGAGGTTGCGGCGCGCCTGGACAAGAAACGGCTGTCCAATGCGGTTCCTGATGCTCCTCTTCTTACATTATTAACGGGTCATTACTGGAATACGTGATAATTATTCCACGAACTCGGAGCACGTCAACATGTGTGGGCATGTTCGCTGTTTGCCCATTAAAATTGATCAATATTGCGAATTGCGATGCGAAGACTACTGGCTCCCTGAATAGGTATGAAAATGTTAGCAATAGAAATCTCAGAAGAATGCATTGATTGCCTTTTAAGCATAAATTACATATCATTAAAACTTTCAAGTGAAATTATCGAACAGAATTCTGCGTAATAACAGGATCAGCATTTAGAATGTGGCACAAGACTGTTCGCACTTTCAACTATCGCATAGTCTTCGTATGTTAGAAAACAATTGGAAATGTCGATCGTAACACGATTTCGATGCTGGAAGAGAAAGGACAATTACGTATCAAGGATAATAGGCTTAGAATGCGAATTTTACAAATCACTATGCAAATTCTGAATGTGAATAATTGGTGCGCTTAGGAGAGGTGAAAGAGTCAATAATTAAGCGTGCTATTAAGAGCATAGCAATCGTTTCAACTCAATATTTATTTATTGTTGCTATGAGTTAGCAACTAGGTTGTTTCGCTTTTCTCCAAGTTGACGTATCGCCCGAAGTCAAACCCTAGTTGCATTTTCAATCAATCTACGCCATAATATTGAGCCAAATAATGTTAATTAGATGTAGGTTTCTTCATCTCACTATTTGCATAAGACAAGTGGAAGACGTGTCCTTAGATGCATGCAAATATCGCTGAATTTAGAGTGCTGGAAGCTCGGTAATTGCCAGCGGTGCTGGATTGTGCGCTGTAATTGTTAATACAACATGCGTTGCAATGGTAATGTTATTTTTACTGCTTATTCATGGTCGAATTGGAACGATCTCGAATGGGGACGCTGCGAGAGAGTTGGCAGAATGGCGCCTTGATGAGAGCATTTTTGCCATTCGCATAATAACCTTTATTACTGCGATTGCTCAACTCATTAATAGCATTCAAATGACACCATTACTTTGTCTTCATTATCTACTCTTTTCGTTCTTATGCAAAACTTGCAAATCCTGGTAGTCATTTCAATTCACCACCAATTCACCATTTATCGGATATGATTTTAGGGGCTATTCATACAGTACAACAGTTCATATCTTATATCTGATATCATCTTTATATCATTTAGGTCTTCAACCATTGCTGCCCCAGTATCTTTTAACCAGGGCACTTTTGAGTACCTCTATATCCCATTTCCTTCCGATGGATACCAAATAGGATACCATGGATACCATAAAGGACTATTGGTTTTAGGATGGCATTGAATGGGTGTTTTGAACCCTCAAAGTAATAATTTTCTACATTTTACTTATTTGTTTCCAAGCTTTCTACTAAAACTAAAATAGGCCTCTTGCAACCATTGCTGTCTCAGTACTTCTTAACCATGGCACTATTGGCCGATCTTCATATCTCTCTTGCGATGGATACCAATCTATATATGACTAGCAACATAATTAAGGTTGCCCAATTGTGTCTATAAGAGTAGGTTCCACATTCAGTAACTTCGTAATTCCTTATTTTATTCTTCAAGGACTTCTTTACTATTCTGAGCCAATAATTGTGATATAACTAGGAGCGTTTGTTTATTTGTTTTGTCAAGTTGTCAAGGCTCACAACCATATAGGACTATTGGTTTTAGGATTGCAATGAATGGGTCTTTCGAACCCTCAAAGTTCCAATTTTTAAATTTTACTTATTTGTTTTTAAGTTTGCTAGTAAAACTTGTTTGACTTGTTTGTTTACTAGAAAAACTTTGCAGTAAGAGATTATATACTTATAACACCTTCAGATTATTAACTTAGGACTCTTTCATCAATGCTATCCCAGTACTTCTTAACCTTGTCACTTTTGAGCGACCCTAGTATCTCCCTTTTGATGGATACCAACCAATACATTACTGCAACAACATAATTAAGATTTCACATTTAGTAACTTCGTGATTCCTTATTTGAGCTTCCTTGTCGGGTCTTCCTACAATTCCGCGTTATTAATTGTGACATAACTAAACATTCTTGTCAAGTTGCTAAGGTTTGCAACCATAAAGGTCTGGCATTGAATGAGCTATTGAAACCCTCAGTTTATTAGACATTCGGTAACAGTAAAGTTCTAATATTCGAAATTGACTTCTTTATTTCTAAGTTTTCAACTAAAATAATGCTGAAGGGTCGTAATTTAGTTGAAAATCCTTGCAGCAAGAGATTAGGCAAATGGCGAAATAAATTACCTTTCGCAATTAGACCGGAACTGTTAAATTTAGAAGCAATAGTAATGGCAGCGGATCTAATCAAGCTGTCATCACATCTGTAATTGGGAGTTGATCAGAAATGTATGTCACGGGACTAAATCATCGCGGCTAATAAATTTCCTTGCATTAATCCAATGACAAGTACTGCGTGAAGCTGCTTAGAAAACTAATATTACTAATAGTTGCAATCGCACCAGCACAAAAGCCATCACGTGACATTGAATGCGTCATTCATAGATTGCTTCTTTGAGCCATAATTCGTCCTTAAGCATTCCCCGCAGCCACGTCAAGTCTTCTCAGAAAAAAGCAGAAATATTTCGCACCCATGCGTCATATCTCATTGCCTGGCTAAGGGGTGAGCAAATCCCAACCAGTTGAAAAAGATACGCCGGTTGCCGGGTTACCGGCCCCTGCTCGACCTCAAAGAGATTCGATTTGAAACTGCGATGACTCTCATTCGCCCAGTTGATGTGTTCAGTTAATGAAATCTTTAGCGGCTATTTGCAGGGGTAGTTGAAGCGTCCATTGAGCGCACGCTCTGGCGAAAAAATATTTGGCGTCGCATGCGTCACCAGCCCGCTACCCTGGCAGCTGCCGTCGGGCGGGTGACGAGCAGATGATTTAAGGGTGCCAACCCCCGTTGCGCAAGGGATGCTGCAGTCGTTCACTTTTTCCCGCATCGCGTTGCTCGCCCGTTCAATGGCAGTCGCTGAGTAAGTATCGGAAGGGATATCCGGTACTCATCAGCATGTTAGCTCGCTTGTTCATCGTCAGGGTAGCCGCCCTCGGCGCACACAATGCGGCCACGTTCATGCTTGACGCGAGCGCAACCTGTTGGCGGATAGCGGCATTGGCAGGCGAAGACTTTCCGCCCATTGTTACGCAATCGCTGGAGCAGTGGTTTGGGGGTGGTGGTAGGTGGACGTTACCGCCACTGTTACCATCATATTTCGCGGTGCGATCGTGCGACCCGCACGACCCGAGTCAGTGCTCTGTCGCGCCCGGTGGCGCCGGCGCCACCTTGCGCTGCCACCCCCGGCGCCTTCAATGAGAGCAAATCGCTTGTCGGTGCGACGACAACGTTGCAATGCGCATCGGGCACGCTGTCACGTGACCTTTAATTAGTCGGCGACGCTGCGCGGCGGATTCGGGTGGCAGGTCATGCCACCACCGCAAATCTTCCTCATCCGCGGCCGAACTGTATGCCACTGATCAATACTCACCCATGAGCCGCCTGTCTTCGTCCTGCTCTCGCTCCCTGTTGTATCTCTCGCAACCCTGGCTATCAAGATCGGTGTCTTGGATCGCGGAAGACGCCACTGCAGCCGTCCCCGACGTGCGATTGATGATGCTGCCCTCAGTTATTCCATCATATTGCATTGCAGGGGTGGCCGCTTAGGGGCGCGCATGGCGGAGGTCTTGTAGGTGTTGGAATTGTAATTAAAAATGCATCCCACGCTTCCGGAAGCGTTCATCACGGCGAGATTGAGTGAAACAAGCAAGGGGTGACTGTTGGCATTGAGGGGATGAGGACGAATGCAGGTGGCGCAATGATGGCAGATTGAAATCTTCCGATTGGGTCTAAGACGGGCATCGCGCTGAGATGGGGATGAGGCGCTGACGATTGAACCACTTCTCAACTTCTCGCGCTTGCTTTTTGCGCCACTTCATCAGCGACCGCCGCCGCCAAGGTGATCGGGGTGGCAATTTTGCACACGATTTGCTGTTGCAGAGAAACCACTCCTTCGTCTTCTCTTTTTACTTCGATACGGATAGTTTTACGAGCGCAATTAAGGCATTGATGGTTATCACTCATTCTGCCTGCCTGTAAAGGCAGAAAGCACTTAAACGTATGAATAATCTGGCCAGCGTCCGATTTTGCTGTGCTTTAATGCATCGTTAAGCGATAATTATTGAACCCTGGCATAGGCACAGGGTGCAGAAGCAACACCGCGCGCCGGTTAATTCGCAATCGCGATGCGATTGCGAACACGCTGTAGACGCGCCAACAGAATATTTCCGTAATGCGGAAGCAGCATGTGCCACCCAGGCGTACGCTGGAGATGATGATGCGCCCAGCAGGTCGAGGCATTCAGCCCAATGGCAATGCGATGCGTGTCTTGCACGAACGCTCAAATTATAGATTCGCAATGTCATCCGCAGGACTCCCAATCGGATCCTGCCAATTAATTCCTGCGCTGGAGGGTAGTGCGAGTTCCGCCCTGGGTTAGATTACCATTTTTGTCAATTGCGCAACATGTGCTAACTCGGAGTGACATAACATGGTTGTCAGGACGTTGAAACATTTTAAGAAATACTAATAATGGTACGAACCCACGAGTCAGGTGACTTTGGATCAATCCCTGGTAGTGCGTTACCGTTGACTATCAAATGGCCAGAAGAGAGAGGACAGTACGATATCTAAAATAGCAGATATGGTTACAGTACGCTCGTCTACGACTCTCCATCCCATCCCAATATTTCCAAAAACTAAGGGGCCGTACAAGGAGGATGTACAATGGGCTCAAATAGTAGGGTCAAGTGCTGCGTGTGTTGCAAGTCCTCTAACAAACCAACCAACCAATAATGGTACGAAAAATATCATTTGTTTGTTGGAATTATAAGTTGAAGAATGTTTGGATCAGTGGCGTAACTTCATTTTTGGGGCCTGGAAGCGAATTCTAACCATGGGGCCCCTATTATTGTTTTATGATAGCCTGCCTATGAGTGACAAATTGCGGATCGGAATTTGGTTTCGTCGGTGCAAATGGGCCCCCCTGAAGCGGGGGCCCTAACGCATTGCTTCCACTTACTTCTTCGTAGCTACGCCACTGGTTTGGATATTGAATATTAGAACTACAGTATGAGTGCTAATAACTGAGTCTTTTCTGCTCAAGTTAATTTAAAATAAACTCTACAAATGTGATTTCGTGCCATTTGGTTTTGTCTGATGTGACATCATAGATACTTATTTTGGCAATTGGGGCAAACGGGTGGTGGAAACATGGCAGCAATAAATCAAGCGCGTGCATATTAATGAATCCGGGTGCGTAAATGCGGTATTTATTTTCGTCAGCTTGTGTTGTGACATTCTAATTACGCATCGCAATGGATGACAATGCGCAGCGTAATGAATAACAGTAAAAGAGCGCATTAATTCGCGCGCCAGAACGGCGCATGTTGGCACGTCGTTGGCCCGTTGGGCAGGTCGATGCTCATCGGCCTCCCTGGTGCGCCTGCCGCGCCGATATTCGATAATAAATAAATCAGGAAGCGCGCCAGCGTGTTATCCGGGGCGCCAACACGCTGTTTGCGCCCTTCATTAATCTGGCCTGCGGTCCGCACGTCATTCGCGATACTTGCATTCCGAGAAAGAGTTGGCGAATGTGGGCGGTCAGTGACCCTCGCAAGTGTATTATTTCATAAGCATTCGCGGTTCGTAAACGCCTGCTAAATCTGCTGTAGCTGTAGATGCGAGGAGATGCGGTTTGCGATCGAAAGATTGCATTATCTCGCTCTCTTGATGCCTGAAAAATCGCGTATGCAACGGTTGTTTAATTAAAGCACTGCTTGCACTTTGCCCACCAACTCATTTCAATTATTGCTCGTCCCTTGGTAGTCCAGTGGGCAAACGTTCAGATTCGAAGCAGAGAGTCATGGGTTCAATCCACCGACAGAAGGGTGTGAAGTGGTATTGTAGAATGTTGCATCCTATTCATTCATCTGTGATATAGAACAATTGAATGCAGTTGGGATCCGAGCGTGTTGTTACAGTGTAACCCTAATGGGCGACCACTGCAGCAAGCAACTTATCAATAGTTAAATCTTAATACAGTTTCACGCACAGCAACATGGAAGTTGCAAGTGGCGGCGTCTAGTTTCGGGCGAAGTTGGCAAAGTCGTCGAGTTGCCTCCTATTGGGTTGGCGAGCTACTTGCACTCCTCGCAGCCTCCTCGCTGCTGCTGTTGCTGCCCGCCTGCCTGCGGTTGTACAGCCGAAAGTTATTCCAGTAATGTACTCCTTCCATTAAGCTTAACCCCGACATCGTAAACTCTCCCCGTTCAGTTGGGCGGCGGCGGTGTGGGGATCGGTGGGGAAGCGCATTACTAAACGGAGCACAGCGATCCATCCCATCCAAGTGCAACCCGCCGATATCATAGGGACACCCGCAATCCACCATGTGTCACCGAATTGATTTAAATTCATTGCCAGGAATTGCGCGAGTCGAGAAAGGCCGGCAGAGGGAGACAATTCGGGAGTAGGCGCCGGGACACGCTGTATGCGAGAAAGAGACTCGCATTCTGCCCGTCCTCGTAAGCGCTCGCAATGTTCATCCGACCAATGTGGACGGTTCGCAAGGTAGTTGTGCCACCATCTACGAACGCTAGTTCTGTCAGTGCTCCCTTATCCGATCCGCCCTTGGCGGAGCTGACGTGAGACAAAGCAAGTGTAGATGTTGGCGGCTGGCCCGAGTGTGTGTCTACAATGTGTATTTCACGACGAAGGAGCAGAAAGGGACGCTGTTCATTCGCCCTCCTGCTCCACCGCCAACCAGCGTGCACTTCCCTGCAGTTCCTCTATTGTTCCCCGATCTGGCCATGAAGTTGCCTGCGCTGTTGCAATTAAACCGACTGCTCCCATTTCGACTTGACGTGGGGTGGAATGTGCGCAACCCGCAGCAGCCATCGATGGCCGCTGCTATAGGAGGTCTATGATTTAGTATCGATTCGTCGGCAATTAATCAGCAAAATGATGCAATTTATTCACAGCGCTTGCATAAATAATGCCCACTTTTGGCGTATTGATACAGCGAACCAAAGTCGAATCAGGTTTGATTTGCGCATTTGTGCATTGCGAATACCTGTCAGCCGCCCCCAGCTGCTCCCAGAGCTTGTTTACGGCTCTATGAGGTACACAGTCACCAGCAGGTAGCTTCCCTGCATTTCATCGTTTACCCATTTCGCATACCGCCGCAACCGCACATTTAGCGGATGTTTCGAATATCGCCTCCCGCACCGCAGGAGCAGGGCCAGAGGGGTGGCATCCGCAGCAGAACGCTCGGTGGCAATCGTGAACAAGCGGCATATATTGATGCTCATTGGCATAGACATTGTGCCCGATTATTATTCCAGCAGATAGCGATGATATGGTCCCGGGTACATGACGAGCTTCACGCCGCATGTCCTGATAATTGGTTTTGTGTGTAGGTGATATAATTCCCGTAATATCAGCATGTCGAATGTACACCGGGTGGAGGGGATGTGTGACCGAGAGTGTCCACACTGTGCTCCCATATTGATTAAATGTCATCCGGCGCTTCATGCCCGATTTGCCGTCCTCGCCGGCCGCGCCACCCGATATTGGGCAGGAACAAAGAGCGCGCGCTTTATTCCGATTGCTATTCCAATGGGCGGCGATTTAATAAAGTCGCAACCGCGTTGTGATTCGCAATCGTTGATGTGTGCTTTCACATCGCAGCATCCAACCGGCCGGTGCAGATCGAGGTGCGACAAAAGGCGGCCAGCGCCAGCATCCGGCTAATTTGAAACTGCTAATCAATCACTCTGTCATCGCCGCTGTTGAATGAATTTATTAGCGGCGCGCGATCGCGATGCCTTTCGCCACCTTGCCTCCATTCCTAGAGACCACACTGCCGCCCCATTTGCAGCGACTTGGGGATCCATCATCATCATCAACTCCGCGCCTTCCGACCACTCCAGAAACTCCACTACCCATCGCATCCCAATTCTCCATTCATCATTATTCAATTAATGCCGAATCCAGTTGAACTAGAAGCAGGTTCATTACCCAGAGTGTTGTAGTTTAAAGTCAAGTAGACTGGGAGGTTGTCGAAGTCTGAATGAAATAGGGTGCATCAATAAGTAAATAGAAGCTAGGTGGTTGTTGGCGGCGATGTCAGTGACGGACTCGGCAAGGCCGTTCGCGATATGCAAATGTAATAAGCGTAAAAGCCGCGACTTAGTGGGAGTCGGGACATGATTGGAATAAAGTATTTCGGTTAGCCAGGCGTTTCGTTAAATTGCATTTTGCTTAGCACCAGTAGCGGCCTTCTTCAATGTGTTGCATTCTTTGGATGGGGTGTAACGTGGCCCAGGAACAAATGCCTAGCGTGCGAAAGGGCTATAAATTCAATTCAGAAAACTCGTTCGAAATCAAGTAGTTTATTCAGTTGTTGAAATGTGTCTGCGGGTGTGGGATGTGTTGGACTTTATTGAATTTTTGCAAGTGCAGTAGAGTTGCCGTCTTTGTTAGTACAGCTTACGGGTTTGCTCGTGGGCAAGTGGCAACTTAGTACAATTATTACGTCGATATCAGAATACGCCACCAAGATTACGCGTTCTTCATTCAACACTCGATTTGCAATCGCAAGTTTCGCAAAGAAAGGCGGGCGCAGAACGTGCCACCACTGGCAATGCCTTTAGTGGTAGCGCCCGTTGCGGTACAAGTCGGCTGAAGCAGGTCGTCTTGCCATCGATTTTCGCTGGAAATAATATTTGTATTCAGCGTATAACACATTCGCGTGATACCCGCATACATTTCGTATTTTTCTGCTTTTGCCTTTTGTCTTCTACCTTTTTCTTCGCTCTTATATTCTGTGCCTTCTTACGCTTCTGTCTGCCAAGTTATTTTTAACGGCGCTTGTTTACCCACAGGCACACAAAATACCAAAAGCCGCCAATTGCCTTGCTGATAATGTAATAAAAGAACTTAACATCTTACAATGGTTTAATTCGTCACTCTGGAGTTGTGGATTGATTCAGTAGTTAGCACAATTGTCTCGAGGATGGATAGTTATGAGATAGAAGCAAAAATGTGAGATTTTTCTTCTTCTAAATTATCGCACATATCTTGAGAATAAATCGCACGATATTGGACTTTTATATATGAAATGAAAGCTAATTAAGTAGACTATTTAATGATAGGAATAATATCGCAATCGATTATTTTCGGAGATATTTCCAAAAAACTAAAAACAGTTAATCACAAATATCTCTAGAATGGGTTGTCCGATTGAAATGTGTAATATAGCAAATTAGAGAGAATTAAATTCCCTATTTTAAGATAGGAATTAATACGCGAAAGATTAATTAGTTTCAGAGATAATGGCGGAAATGTAAAATAGTCATCTTCGAAATTATCGAGTATATCTCGGAAAGAGCTCGTTCGATTTTCAAGTATCATGTATGAAATGAAAGGTAATTAAGTAGGCTATTTAATGACAGGAATATTGGCGCCATCTGTTAATTATTTTCTGAGATACTTGCCAAAAACTAAAAACAATTAATCGCAAATATCTCTTGAATGGGTTGTCCGATTGAAACGTGTTACATAGCACATAGTAGATATTTAAATTCCCTGTTTTAAGATAAGAATTAATTCGCGATTAATTAATTAGTTTCAGAGATAATAGCGGAAATGTAAAAGAAGTCATCTTCGAAATTATCGAGTATATCTCGGAAATAGCTTGTTCGATTTTCAAATATCATATATCAAATGAAAGGCAATTGAGGAGGCTATTTAATGACAGGAATATTGGCGCCATCTGTTAATTATTTTCTGAGATATTTACAAAAAACGAAGTACGGTTAATCACAAATATCTCTGG